>CM053793.1:434578074-434845574 GCA_028749045.1 Cupressus sempervirens | reverse complement strand
CAATGATCTTCAACTCCTTATTCCTTTCTTCTCTTTGTTAGAAATAGATAATACTAAGATGGGGGGGTGAATTAGTATTTTCAATCTTTTCATCCACAATTGAATATTGTTATATACTTTATTATGTGCATAAAAAAATAAACCAATAGTGCAAAACAGTGTAAACAACCATACAAAAAGAGAGATCATGACACCATATTTTGTTAACTAGGGAAACCTTGGCCAAGGGAAAACCCTAGTGGGGATGAAACCCACTAGATGATCCACTATATAAAGAATTTGGTTAAGGATATTGACCCTGTTAGGAGTCTATAAAGCATGTATAGTATCTTGAGTCCTTGTTAGAAGACTAGGCCTTTTTAAAAGCCTCAACCCTATTAGGATTTGCTTCAATCCTGTTAGGATTCGATGGATTACATAAAAATGTGTGCAAGCAGAGCCCACTACCCTAACATGCAACTATACAATAAGTGCTTCAAGAGATAGGTATACATACAATATTGAGTAGTTTGTTCTACTTTGAAAATCTTTTTATTGATGATTCTTCACACAAGAGTGACTAGGCGCATATCAAATCGCATCATATCTTCACATAATATATCAAAATATCAAATTCACTTGTTACTAGCATTTCACAAGATCATATCGACTTCACATTTACTAATCACTAAATCATCATTCACTTTCATATTCCTTTTTCATAGACTCTCTCTTACTTCACAAATAAAGCTCTTTACTTATACAATTGTTTTTGATAAATTCTTCCTTAGTCGACTCATATAACACTATTAGAGTTGGATCAACAAAAATTCATAAGTCAAAATAATAAATCAATTTGTTAAACACATTCTACTAATATGCTCTATTATGTGTTGTGTCATTACTGCATTACTACTTCCTTCATAACTCAAACTTGGTTGACTGTATGGACATGTGCACTAGTATACATCATCATTATGAAATTATGCATCTCTAGTCAACTGCACAAGAGAATATTTCAAGGGAATATTTTGTTATCATCAAAACTATCCTGCTACTGTAAGACTATCTGATACTTAGACAATTTTCTTCCACAACTGAATGAGGCTAATCTGCAAAACAAATATTTTTCCATAAATGACAACCATAACTTACCTTATTTAATTGCTTGGACATATTACCAACAATCTCCCCCTTTGGCATTGATAGAATTATTTTGGGAAAATTGGCTAAGTCCCAAACATGTTGTCATGCCAATCAAAACAAATAGCCATAACATAAGAACATAAAAAAAAGAGCATTTGTATTTATGTTATGAAAGACTACATTCCTTATTTCTTCCTTTTACAACTTATTGCTCCTCCTTACATATCATACATATTATAGTTTGTTACAATATAATTTTCCATACATCTCCCCCTTTGACATCAATGACAAAGGTATTAAAAACTATCAAAATCTGGTAGCTACATATCAAAACTTGGAAAAATAGTCACTGAAGTTGGTCTTCAATTGCTCAAATTATTTCTTCCAACTTCCCTTTAGTACATAAAATACATTGATAAGTACACATAAAGAATATGCTACTAATTTTGCTACATTCAAATCTGTAGCCACAAATTTGTCATATGAAGACTTTGTAGACAAGCATTCTTCCAATTGATTTTCCAGTAATGTTATTTGAAGGAATAAGTGTACTCTCAAAAGAGTGAAACTCTTTAGAATTTTCTCATTCTCTGCTTGTATTTCCCTTATATTGTCATGAAGTAGCTGAATTGTATGCTCAATGGTGTCCACTTTTTAATTCTGCTTCAAAAAGTTGTCAGTGACTATGTGAAGCTTGGTCAGTTTATCCTTGATCTAATCATCATATTCTTTTAGATAAATTAATGCTAAGTTACACTTAGCATATGCCTATTTTCCTTCCTCTATGCATTGCCTTAGTGCTTTAATACATATGTTTAGAGTTTCTATATAATTTCTCAAGTTAGTGCACATGGTGTTTAGAAGCTTACCATTGTGCTTAGTTTTTTCTTGAATGGTAGCAACATTCATGAGTGTAGTGAACTCATTATCAAAAGCCTTGCACAAAATTGTTGCATGTTGTTGAATATTAGTTGGGGTGTCAAAAGGGCTTATTACCTTTTCCATCGTGTCCAAAACTATGGTCAAAGTCTTTACTATTGACTTGACTAATTTCTTCTTCTTGAGGAGTTTTCTTAAGGAAGATATAAGATTCTATGCTTCATCCTCTTCATCAGATTGTGTTGGAGCTGCTGCAACTACTATTTGGGTGGGAGGAGAGCAAATTCCTACTACTACTACTACTATCAAAGGCACACTTGAGATACCTACTAGAGTATTGTTCTCCATTTTCTATGTAACTTCTTTAGTAGTCTTTTGAACCTTTTCTTCATCAGAACTACTGTAATCCACAATATTTCCAACAATGCTGGCACAAAAATTCTTGAATGGATCTTCTAATTTGTCAATAGTCACTTTGATGTTGTCTACTTGCATAGAGTCACTATGAATAGTAATCTATGGAGGAGAGCTTGGTGTTGCTACTGGATTTGTATTGTGAGGAGGGCTATAAGCTATAGGACTATCCTCCTTTGTTTATGAATTCTCCTTGGGTGATTGACTAGCTTCTAATGATTGTGCACTTACTTCAGGCTTCTTATTTGCCTCTTCTACCTATGCACTTGCCTTAGGGATAGTGTACATGAAAGAAACTATAGCCTCCTAAGTTTCTTTATTGACTTCTTCATAATTTCCTCCCATAATAAGAATGGTCTTTTCTTATGCCTTAGTAATGGTGCTATACTTTTCAAGTTATTTTTTTATATCTTATTCACTATTTATAGTGCATAACTTTCTCACCATGTTTATTCTTATCTTGTTATCCTCTTCTATAACTCTGCTCTTCCTATTTAGCAATCTATTGTACAAATCTTCACGTATTTTCCCTTTTATAGTATCAAACCTCTTATCTTTTAAAATCATGTTTCTAACTACAAAATTTTCTAGCTATTTGTTATTATACAAGTCATAGTATTTAACTATACAAAGTTGTTCTCATTAATAATTTTCATGTTTAGGCTTTCTACCTTTGGCTTCCAAGCTCTACATCCTACTAATGTCTTAGCTTCCTGATCAGCTACTTCAATTGGTCTATCACTAGTCTCTTCCTTAGACTCAGATGAGCTAATCTATAGAGTTTTCTTTCTTTTGCTTAGGGCACTGATGGTTTTCTTTACTCTCCTTTTAGGAGGGGTTGTTATCCTCATGGATTTTCTTGATGTTGATGTTTCCTCCATCTTTACTAGTTTTCTTGGAGGTTTTTGTTGTGCAACTATTGCATAAGGCATAGAAGAAGTCTACGCAGTTGTTTGGGCAACTGTGACCTCTTCAGTAGCTCCTACCATTGCAATGGGTGTAGGGGATAAGAGCTCAATTTGACCACTAGCCTTCATTTCTATAGCAATTCCCTTTACCTCAGAAAATTCTTTCCTTGTCTTTCTAGATTCTTTCAAGATAGAATGAATAGCTTTCTCTACCTTTTTCTCAGAGTCCTTCGTGACTTGACTAGTTTTCACTTCTCTCATTTTCTCTAAATATGTTCCCCATCTAGGATAGTTAGAATCAACTTCAAAATGAAGGATTATCTACACATATCCTTCAATTAGATCCTCACTCATCTCATATCCCATAGGTTCAATAAATTTCACCTGAGGAACTAGTACCTCCATGCATGTAAAATCTATCTCAACCATGAAACATAACTCATCCTTATATTTCTCCACTAGTGCTGGAGGTATTCTATACCATTTCTTCATTTCTATTTGGAAATATTTTATGATACTATCCAAGTTGCTATCTATGATTAGTTTAGGTCTTGACCTATAAGCTTGAGTGATCTGTTGCATAGTGCACTCATTTTCATTCCAAATTGTGATACCAGGAAATTTCTTGATGGCATAGAAGAATATGTGTGTCAGAAGGGATTGCACTTCTTGATTTTTTGATTCTCAAGATATTATGTTCTGACAATATCACACATGTTCACTTCTTCACCTCTTACTATCAAGTAAGCTGTATGTAGAAATCCTATAGGGATTGAATCTATTATTGATCCATGATTATACTTGTAACCCAAAATCTTGAAAATATGTCTTACCCCATCATCTTGGATTGAGTTGAATTTCATGTTCCTTCCATTGAAATATGTGTTGAGATGCCTCAACAAGTTTGCACACATTCTTAATGTTTATTGGATTTCTGCCTTGATTGCTTAATCCTATGACCTTGTGAATTGGGTCATTGTTAATGTTAATGATAGAATCTCCCAGCCATAGAAGATCATCATGTACTCTACTAAGGATTATTCTTTTCCAATTGTTATTATTGAAATCTATGTAGAACATATGCTTAACTAGGTTAAGACATTCTAGATATCTATGTTTAGATTTTAATGATAAATTATTGTTGCACATCTTTTCCAAATTCTTATGAATCTCTAAATCACCTATACTACTTTCAATCTTATAGTGAATATAACCTTTGATATCTTCCACATGAAGAACATTTTCTAGAACTTGCAAAATTCTCCAATGGGGTCATCAAGAAAAGAAACAAATGGGTGTTTCTTGAAATTATACCTAGACCTGTTACTTACATTATAAAATTCTTGCCTTGCCATTCTTGAAGGATTATGCTCAACAATTTAGAAAAATACCTCAAATTTTGTATTGTAGGGTTTCTAGTGACTTTGTGTTCTTGCAAGGCTCTTTAATTCTCCAAATCTTGCTTCAATCTTGCACACAAACTTTGCACAAAAAAATGATGTATGCAAGTCAGTTCACATCCTTTAAATCTTTCATAATCTATACTACATAATAAATACATATCTACAATAAGTTTAGTATACTATCTCTATGCAACAGAGAGTTTGATTGTTTCATATATCCTCATCTTGATCATATCAAGAAATGTGCACTTTTTTGTAGAATTTTCTCAATGTCTACTATCTACTGTTAACCGTGCAACCCTTAATATTTCCTCTAGCATTAGTTATAAACAATTGATACTCTGTTCCACTAAGAATACTCAATTCTGGTGATGAAAGTCACATATAATAAGTGACTTCATTGTCCTATTAGGTGCATTTTCTATAGCTATATGAGAGATTTTTGGTTCCTTTTCCTTCACAAATGATTCCTTTAATTCATTTGGTTATTCTTTTACTTCATTTCTTCTATTGTTCCTTCTGTAATTCTGATTCCTATTTAGGTCTCTTCTATCCATTCTACAAAACTTCACTATGTCCAAAGTTGTTACACAACTCACATACGCATACATCTCTTTTCTATTCATTCAGCTTGTCATTAGGTGTTCTGCAATTCCTTGCAATGTGTCCAAGATTGTTGCATTTGTAGAAAACAATCTATCTTCTTTCTCTACTATGATTATTGTGGGATCTTCTTTTGTTTCCTGCATGGTTAGTGTTCCTATACATCCTACTATTTACATTATCACTATCAAATTTAGGTTTCTTACAATCTATTGCATAATGACCATATCCATGATCTTTATGAAAATAAAATTTTGAAATAGGTTTGAAAGACTTACCTTCACAATTGACTTTAGTGTCTTCAGGTTCATCACACCAAGCAAAAGATTCCTTTCTTTTGGTATTCATATATTGATTAGATTCTTTGTCTTTCTTAGAGTGAGCAACATTCACTTTGTCTTTAGATGTATCATCTATATTGCTTAGGTCCTTGTTGAATTTAGGAGTAATAGGTTCTTTTGTTTCAAAAATTTCTTGATGGATTGATCAAGAAAGAATCCAAATCTAGTCTTATCATAACTAGGTCTTTGCACACATATTTGTTCTTCAATTTTATCGCTACTGGTATATAATTTCTCAAGTTGCTGCTTGTTTTGTATCAACTCATCTTTCATAATGGTGTTGTGTTTTTGTAGTTATACATGTTCTAACTTAATATATTATAGTTCTAATGTTACCTTTCTTAATTGGAATCTTAGATCTACATTTTTAGCTTTTATTTCAGAGTCAATCTTTCCTCCATTTTTCTTAAGACTCAGCTTAAGTTCAACTATATTTAATTCATGTTTTAGGATCTCATTTTCTTTCCACAAATCTTCAATGCCATCATCACTAGTCTGATTAGTAGATCCTTTCTTCTTTAGGTCATTTATCTTTTCCTTTAATTCACCAATGTAGGCTTTAGCATCCTTGTATCTATCTTTGAGGCCATCTCTTTAATCAGTAAGAAGATCAATTTGTTCAAGTGCTTCTTCAATATTTTTATTTAGTTTTTCTATATCCATAGGGATCTTGTTCAAGCTTTTAAGCCTCTTCTAAATAACTAAGCTATGATACCAATTGTTAGAAATAAATAATACTGAGAGGGCGGGTTAATCAGTATTTTCAATCTTCTTACCCATAGTTGAGTATTATTATATACTTTATTATGTGCATAAGAAAATAAACCAATAGTGAAAAATAGTGTAAACAACCATATGCAAATAGAGATCATGACATCATATTTTGTTAAATAGGGAAACCCTGGCCAAGGGAAAACCCTAGTGGGGATAGAACTCACTAGATGATCCACTATATAAAGAATTCAGTTTAGGATATTAACCCTGATAGGAGTCTATAAAGCATGTATAGTGTCTTCAGTCCCTGTTAGGAGACTAGTCATTTTTAGAAGCCTCAACCCTATTAGGAGTTGGTGGATTACATACAAATGTGTGCAAGAAAAGCCTACTGCCCTAACATGCAACCATACAATAATTTCTTCAATAAATAGGTATACATACAGTACTTAGTAGTTTGTTGTACTTTGTAAATCTTTTGATTAATGATTCTTCACACAATAGCGACTATGCACATATAAAAATACATCATATCTTTGCATCATATATCAAAGTATGACATTCACTTATTAATCTCATTTCACAAGATCATATTGACTTCACATTTACTGATCATTGAATCATCATTCACTTTTGCATTCCTTTTTCACACACTCTTTCTTACTTCACGAATAAAGTTCTTTACTTATACAAAACTTTTTAATAAATTCTTCCTTAGTTGGCTCATATAACATTATTAGAGTTGGCTCAACAATAATTCATAACTCAAAATGATAAATCAATTTGTTAAACACATTCTGCTAATATGCTCTATTCTATGCTATGTCATTATTGCATTACTAATTCCTTCATAACGTGAACTTAGTTGACTATATGGACATGCACACTAGTATATGTCATCATTATGACATCATGCATCTCTAGTCAACTGCACAAGAGAATATTGTAAGGGAATATTTTGTTATCATCAAAACTATCATGTTGCTGTAACACTATCTGATACTTAGACAATTTTCTTCTACAAGTAAATGAGGCTAATCTAAAAAACAAATATTTTGCCATAAATGACAACCATAACTCACCTTATTTGATTTCTTGGACATATTTCCAACACTCTTAGCCTTTGTTTCTTGGCTTTCTTTTGTAGAAGTTCACCAAAGGTTTGCATTTGATCTAGAGATAGATTAGAGATGTGCCATTTTGGAATGACAATCTCCCCATCAAGATCTATGTCCTCCTCCTTTTCTTTACCTTTACCCAAAAAAAAAATTCTCTATTGAGGCTTGGTCTCAATTGTCCTTGCACTTATTGCTTGTGTACTTAGAATGGAAACAATAGTTGAAATAGTAGGGCTTGCTACAAAAATTGATATTGCACTCATTGTAGTGGTTAGTAGATCATAATTTAGCTCTATTTGAATCAAAGATAATCATAATTCAAGAAAAAAAATTAAGTAAAATAGAAGGAGAAAGATTAGGTAGAAAACTTGGATGGAGGAAATTTGATTTAGTGGAGTCTAAAGGTGTGTTAGGTGGCATAGGGATTATCTAGGATTCCTAGGAAAATAGAATACAAAAGAATAATAGCAGAGAATAACTAGATGGGTGGAAAGGTTAAGAAGACTTCATACAATTCATTATTAGTAATGTTTATGGACCTACCTAGATAATTGATACGAAAGAACTATGGAGAAGAATAAGAAATTTTATAAACAATCAAGGTGATGGTTTTTTTTGGATTGGAGGAGACTTCAATATGAAACTATCCTTAGATGAGAAAAATGGAGTGTCGCAAATAATATCACAAGTCATGATAGATTTTAGAGATTGGTTTTCTAAAGATAGCAGTGTTGAATTTCCTCCAATAAACGGACAATATGTACTTTGTATAATAGAAGGAAAGAATTCTACTAGATAGCAAAAGAACTGGATAGATTTAACTTCAAAGGGGATTTCAACAAGTTCAACCATACAATGAAAACTACCATTCTCCCTTAGGAAGGTTCAAATAATTATCTAGTTAGACTGGAAATAACAAAGAAACAACAACCATCCAAAAAGCTATTCAAATGCAAAAAAATGTGGTTCCAAGATGATAGTTTTATGAGGAAAATCAACCAATGATGGTAAGAGGGAAACTTTGAAGGATCCAAGATGTTTTCTTTATATCCAAATTTAAATTATTAAAAGAAAACATCTTAAGATGGAATAAGAATCACTTTAATAATAAATTTAAGGAAAAGCTAGAAATAGAAGAAGAATTAAAAAAACTAAATGAAAAGATCCTAAAAGAAGGTTTAGATAATTACAAATATATAAGAGAAAAAGAATTATTAGCCAAACAAGAAGATGTCCTTGCCAAAGGAGAAATTTTCTGGCAAAAAAAATCTAGGGAAACATGGTTGTCAAATGGTGATCAAAACATAATTTTTTATCATAATAAAACTATAAACAATAGGATTGTCTACAAAATAACTAAAATTGAGGACGAAAAAGGAAATATAGTAGAAAACCTATTCGTGTAAATAAGTATTTACTTGTTACACTTTACTTAAGTTTACTTAGGTCAATGCATTATTTTATTATTTATTAGATTAGACACCTAGGAGTATGTGGCACACCTTTGTAGGCTTATCTTCTATGTTGGATACAATTGATTAATTGTGTGTTGTCTTTGATGTTAGACAAATGTCATAATCATTATCAATCAGTATATGGTGAACTCACTTAGGTAGTGAAGATAGTTCTCAGTGTCTACTAAATTCACTCGAGCATCAAAAGAAAAGCTGTAGAAAGTGTGTGTTAGCAAAGGAAAGTTGGATGGAACCAATGCTAACTGATCTCACTCAGTTGCCAAAGGATTTTTGTGAGTTTCTAGTGTTAACTAAGCTTCTATTGGTAAACAAAGGAAATCATTTCTGAGTTAGTGTCTATTGAGCTAGGTTAGCTAATGAAGGATTTTCTTGTTTTTGCTTATTAGGCTTAATTGATTTAGCTATTGATTCCAGTTGACTAAGGTAATGCATATTAATGATTCTAAGTTGCATTTGAGATGACTTGACAAAGTGGAAGAGATAAGTATAAGTTCAAGTTTTGATTTCAAAGTGTGTAATTCATGAAGATGTTATTGAAGATTTAGCAATGAGAAGAGAAAGAAAATTTGAAGGATAAGAAAAATACCCTTGTGGAGTAGCAAAGCTATATTCAATCAAGAAGGATCAATTACAAGCTAGAATAGAGACCTATAATTATAAAATTAGTTGCATTCAAATTAGGTCATCTCATTGTTACTCTCTAACCATCATAGTAGTGATCTAAATCTCTTAACAGAGTTGGCTTAACAATTATTTGCAAATTGTCTAACAAGGTGGCAATTTCTATTGAATTGTCTCAACACCTCTAACAAGGCCACTCCTAATAGGGTGATTAAATCCTCTAATAGGGTCACACCTAATAGTATGTTTTGTAACCTTTAACAAGGTTGGCTCCTAATAAGGCTCACTTCAAAAGAGTGAAAATAGTAACTAGTAGCAAATGGTGGTTTTCTCCAAATTGGGTTTCCACATTAAATCCTAGTGTCTACTATGTTCATGTTATTTTATGTTATTTTTTTACAACTTAGTTAAATTAATGTTAATCATAAACAAAATCTAAAAGTTTATATGCTAAGCATTTACTGAGCTAATTCAGTCATTACCGAGTTACAACATTCTATGTGTGTTTACCGAGCTTTAGTAGTATTCAATTTTCTAGTTTGCATTTTTGTACCGGCATCTAAGGGATATGGGATTTATTTTAGTAGTAATTGATTTACCCTTCCCCTCTCAATTACTCCTCTTATATTTCCAACAATTGGTATTAGAGCTTTTGGTGCTTGTGGAGAAGGTTTCAAGGACCTAAGCTAAAGATCAGGATGTCTTACAGAAGAGAGATTGTCAAGCTAAACAAAGACAATTTTGTAGCATGGAAAGGACTTATGAGGTTGCATCTAGTTACCATCAGTGATTTAGGTTGCAAGTATCTTGATTTTAAATATAAGACTCCCACTAGAACATTATCAGTTGAAGATATTTTTGAAAAGAAGAGTCATACTATCATGATGATTGATATTGCATTTGCTCTTAGTTATGCTGAATTTGATGAGGTAAAGGATTGCAAAACTACTCATACAATGTGGACCAAACTAAAAGATATCTATGGAGGAGATGAAAATGTAAGAAAAGCAAAAGAAAAAATTCTTAGAGGAAAATTTGATCAAATGAGAATGAGAGAAGATGAAACCATTGCAAAATATGTGGAAAGAACCAAGGCTAGTATAAGTGCAAACAAAGCATCTAGTGGAGACATTAAGGAGGAAACCATTGTAAGAAAAGTTTCCAAAAATATTCTTCCTATTTATATTATTAGAGTGTCTTCTATTCAAGAAATGAGATGTGATCCAAATAATAAATTAGGCTTGGATGCTCTAGTTGGAAGATTGACAGCTTTTGGACTAGACAACTATGATAACTATGTTCCTGATTCAAAGGATATTGAATCTGCATTTAAAGCTAAACTCTCAGTTAAAGAAAAGGGAAAGAAATCAAAGTCTAACCAATTAGGAAGTGAATAAGATGACACATTAAAAGAAAGTTTAGATGGTGATCTTGAAGTTGTTGAAGCCCTACTTACAAGGAAGTATTCCAAAGGAAGAGGAAAGTACAAAGGTAAAGTTCCTCTGGTCTACTTTTCTTGTGAAGAAGTTGGTCACATTGTTGTTAGGTGTCCAAATAAGGAAATTAATGATGAAAAGAAAAGAAATAAGCATAAAGGCAAGAAGGACTCTAAGAACTTCAAGGACAAAGGTAAGAAATCTTGTTTTCTATCTAAAGATTCTAATAATAGTGAAGATGAAATGTTATATATTGTTATTAAAGATGAAGAAGATGATGAAGAAGATAAGATGGCACTTATCTCTCATGTTAGAAAAAATGATATATGGATTACTAACAGTGGCTACTCATATCATATGACTGGTGACAAAACAAAATTTGAGCACATGAAATATTATGATGGAGGTAGTGTGAGATTTGGAAATAATGAACCTTGTAACATAAAAGGAAAAGGATGTATTTCATTGACTAAAGAACTTATATGTGAAAATGTTTATTGGGTTGAAGGAAAAAAGCATAATCTACTAAGTGTGGCATAGTTGAATAGCATTGGATTCAAGGTAGAATTCATGAATGGATAGGCCAAACTACTAGATAGGAAAGGAAATCTGGCTGGATCTAGCAAGCAAACAAAAGGTAATCTATTTTATCTTGATCTCAATGATTTTTAATGTTTTATTGCTCAAGTAGAGGAAAGCTAGTTATGGAACAAAAGGCTATGTCATGTGAACTTTGATAATTTGTTTAAGATAAGAAAACATAGAAGAGTAAGAGGTATTCCTAGTCTAAAGAAGCTTGACATGGGTCCATGCAGGAATTGTCAAATTAGTAATATGGGAAAGACTAGCTTCAAAAGCAAAAACTATCAGTTAGACGAAGTCTTGAAAATTGTTCATACAAATTTATGTCAAACTATTTCAATAGAAAGCTATAGTGGAGAAAAAAAAATCATTCTTTTTTGTTGATGACTACTCTAGAATGATGACAATAATGTATCTAAAAGAAAAATTAGAAGCCTTTAAAAAATTCAAGTGGTATTTGGGAAGAGTAGAAAAGGAAATTGGAAAGAGGTTGAAATGCTTAAGATCAGACATAGGTGGTGAATTCATCTTCTATGAATTCAATAATTTCTATATTGAAAGAGGAATCAAAAGACAAGCATTAGCCCTTGGTACACCACAACAAAATGGTATAGTTGAAAGAAGAAATAGATCTATCATGGATTGTGCAAGAACTCTAATGATTGAAAAGAAGGTTGCTCTCAAATACTGGAAGGAAGCTATTAGAATTGTAGTTCATACCTTGAACAGAGTATAGTTAAAGAAAGATTCAAACAAAACACCTTATTAGTTATGGTATGGCTATAAAGCTAATGTAAGTTTCTTGAAAGTATTTGGCAAAAAATATTATATATTGAAAGAATCTAGAAAAGGAAAATTTGATTTAAAAGGTCATGAAGGCATATTTCTAGGATACTTCTATAGAAGTAAAGCATAGAGATGTTTGAATTTATCTACTCATAAAATTATAGAAAGTGCACATGTTAGAATTGATGAGTTTGCAGAAAAGAGTGAAGAAGAAAGCAACAAGGAGGCAAAAGCTTACAGAATATTTTTTTAATATGAACCTAATACCCTACCAAATATATCTAAGAGAAAAGAAGCTTCATCTCCTAAGTCCTTAGAAACCCCAATAGTTACCGAGTTGCAGACAATGCAACTTGAGCTATTGTCAGAAGGACTTGAGTCACAATCAGAGGCTATTGAGTCAGTTCAAACTAAGCCTAATGGATCAGAGTCATAGATAGAAGCACCTAAGCTTGAAACTAAAATTTAAGATGAAGATGATGAAACTCATTCAAAGACCAAAGAGTTAGTGTTAGCAAGATATGTCAAAAGGCATTATACACTTGATCTAATTGTCGAAGACAAATTAGATGGAATAATGACAAGAGGAAAATAAAAAGGTACATAATTAATTGTTAAATATGAACTTAGAAGTGTTAAGGATGCTCTAGAAAATGAAAGTTGGATTGAAGCAATCAATGAAGAGATAGAACAAATAAAAAAGAACAAGACCTAGACTCTTGTTCCTAGACCCAAGGATAAAAATGTAATTGGTACAAAGTGGGTATTTAGAAATGAGCTGAATGAAGAAGGAAAAATTTGAAAAAACAATGCAAAATTGGTGTGCAAAGGTTATTCTCAAGAAGAAGGCATTGACTATGGTGAGACTTTTGCTCCTATGGAAAGACTAGAAGGTGTTAGAACCTTACTAGCATATGCATCACATAGAGGATTTAAAGTATATTAAATAGATGTCAAATCTACATTCTTGAATGGAATTCTTGATGAAGAAGTCTACATTGAGCAACCAGAAGATTTTTTAGACCCTAATAAGAGGGACATGGTCTGCAAATTACAAAAAGCATTATATGGTTTCAAGCAAGCTCCTAGAGCTTGGTATGAAAGACTTCATAATTACTTGGTATAGATTGGTTTTAAAAGAACAAATGATAATAGTAGTCTGTATATCAAGGAAGGACCAAAAAAGAAGATTGTGTTGGCAAAAATATTTGTTGATGATAATCTATTTACAAGAGACAATGACTTGTGCAAATCATTTTTAGAAGAAATGAGTAAAGAATTTGAGATGTTCATGTTTGGTGAGATAAAATTCTTTGTTGGATTGTAGATACAACGGAACAAAAATGGTATCTACATCACTCAATCTAAGTATATCAAGGAGATACTGAAGAAATTTGGAATGAAAGATTCAAGACCAGTTGGAGCACCTATGTCTACTAGACATAAGCTGTCCAAAAATGATGATTCCAAAGAAGTATATAAGACCAAATATAGATCAATGATTGGAAAATTGTAGTATGTAGTACACACAAGACTTGATATTGCTCTAGTAGTTGGAATAGTGGCAACATTCTTAGAAAAACCCAAGGAAAATCACATGATGGAAATCAAGAGAATCATGAGATATCTAAAAGGTACTAAAAACTATGGTTTATGGTACAAACTTGGAGCCAATCTAGAATTAAAAGTTTTTACTAATGTTGATTAAGTAGGAAGTATTTATGATAGAAAAAGCACTAGTGGTGGAGCATTCTTTCTTGGTAAAAGACTAGTATCTTGGACGAGGAAGAAGCAAAATTGTACATCTCAATCTACAGTAGAGGCAGAATATGTAGCAACAATAGTCAATTGTTCTAAATTTTTTTGGTTCAAACAACTTTTGGAAGGAATGAAGGTATAAATCAAAGATCTAATAGTCATATATTGTGATAACACTAGTGCAATCAACATATCAAAAAATCTAGTAATGCATTACAAAACAAAGCATGTTGCTATAAAATATCATTTCTTAAGAGAATTAGTGCAGGAAAAAGAACTCAGATTGGAATATGCGAATATAAAGGAATAAATTGTAGACATATTCACCAAGCCATTATCTAAGGATGCATTTTTATATCTAAGAGGTAAGCTAAGGGTCATTCCCCTATATGAAATTTACTAAATGAAGATTAGTGAATGCATCAACCAAAACTTGTTGAAGATCAATCACTTGGTGCAGAATTAGCAAGGGCATATTGTAGATGAATCAGTACTTAAGGTACATTGGTATTTACAAAATTATTGTCTTTGGCATGTGTTGTCAAAGAGGGAGAAGTTTACTATCATATCTGTGAGAAATTTTTGGAACTAGAATAAACTAAGGAACCAAAGAGGGAGAAGGTATCCAAAGAAGAAGTTTTCTAAAAGAGGGAGAATGTTCTGAATGAAGTTGGTAGCAGTTGTTGTAGACAACATCTAGTGAAAGGAAGAGCTCATACTAACAAAGGGAGTTCTCAAGTCTAAATCCAAAATTTCATTGTACTATGACATGTGTTGCCATCAATGCCAAAGAGAAAGATTATTGGATACAACTGATCAATTATGTGTTGTCTTTGATGTTACAAAAATGTCATATCATTATCAAGCAGTATATGTCATATCTCTGAGAAATTTTTGGAACCAGAATAAACTAAGGAACCAAAGAGGGAGAAGATTTCCAAAGAATTTTTCTAAAAGAGGGAGAATGTTCTGAATGAACTTGGTAGTAGTTGTTGTAGACATAATCTAATGAAAGGAAGAGCTAATACTAATAGAGGGAGTTCTCAAGTCTAAATCCAAAATTTCATTGTACTATGACATGTTGTGTTGTCATCAATGCCAAATAGGGAGATTGTTGGATACAATTGATCAATTATGTGTTGTCTTTGATGTTACAAAAATGTCATATCATTATCAATCAGTATATGTCAAGCACACTCAAACAGTGAAGATAGTTCTCAATGTCTACTAAGTTCACTCGGGCATCAAAAGAAAAGTTGCAAAAAGTGAGTGTTAACCAAGCTCACTTGGTTAACAAAGTTGGATGGAACCAGTGCTAACCAAGTGAGCTCGGTTGCCACAAATTTTTCATAAGTTTGCAGTGTTAACCAAGCTTCTACTGGTTAACAAATAAAATTGTTTTTGAGTTAGTGTCTACCGAGCTAGGTTGTCTAACAAAGGATTTTATTATTTTTGAATATTATAATTAATTGATTTATCTATTGATTCCAGCTAACTAAGGTGATGGATATTAATGATTCTAAGTTGTATTTGAGCCAACTTGACAAAGTGGAAGATATAAGTATATGGTCAAGTTGTGATTTCAAATTTTTTAATTCATGAAGATTTTATTGAAGATTTAGTGATGAGAAGAGAAAGTGAATTTGAAGGATAAGAAAAATATCCTTGTGGAGTAGCAAAGTTATATTTGATCAGGAAGGATCAAATACAAGTTAGAATAGAGAGATTTATAATCAGCAAATTAGTTGCATTCAAATCAGGTCATCCCATTGTTTCTCTCTAACCATTGTAGTAGTAATCTAAATGTCTTAATAGAGTTGGCTTAATAGCTATTTGCAAATCCTCTAACAAGGTAGCAATTCTATTGAATTGTCTCAAGACCTCTAACAAGGCCACTCCTAATAGGGTGATTAAATCCTCTAATAGGCTCACACCTAACAGTGTGTTTTGTAACCTTTAACATGGTTGGCTCTTAATAGGGCTCAATTTAGAAGAGTGAAAATTGGTAGCTAGTTACTTGGTGATTTTTCCCATATTGGGTTTCTAAATTAAATCTAGTGGTTTTTCCCAAATTAGGTTTCCATGTTAAATCCTAGTGTCTACTATGTTCGTGCTATTTTCTATTATGTGTTTGCGACTTAGTTAAAGTAATTTTAATCATAGACAAAATCTAAAGGTTTATATGTTAAGCATTTACTGAGCTAATTTAGTCATCACTGAGTTACAACATTTTGTGTGTGTCTACCAATCTTCAACAGTATTTAGTTTTTCAATTTGCATTTTTGTACTAACATCTAAGGGATCTGAGATTTATTTTAGTAGTAATTGATTCACCCCTCCCCTCTTAGTTACTCCTCTTATATTTCCAACACTCTAATCATTGCACTAACTCCTGTGCTTAATAGAGGATAATCCACTCCTAGTGAACATGTGCCTTGTTGTAAGACTTATCAATGTGCTAACTCCTAGTTAGTCTAGAGGCCTTTATATTTAGGCACTCCTAGTGTGTATGTACATCAACTAAATATCATATTATTATTTTGATCATACTTTATTGGTCCATTATGTGCTTGTGCTTGAGTTTCTTGATCTTGGGTGATTTTTTCTTAAGAAAAATTATTACATGGTATCAAAGTTGAGGGAACTTCTCTTCACATAGCCATTGGTGACTATTTTGTTGCTTGACCTCTTAGAGGACCTCGACTTAGATCTAGATTATCGTAGTCATTTGGTGTGTCTAGAACCAAAGTGAACCTTACCATTGCATCCGAAGTGTCAATTAAGTGAAATTTGACTATTAATTCACCTACCCTAGGCAATAGTCAAATTTGAGGCAATTTTTTTTTTTTTTTGCAAACTAACACCGGAAAGCCCAATTTGAAAATTTGGCATGATCTTTTTAAAATCTATTTAATATATTTTTCAGATCAGTGTCTATTTTCTTTATCATTTCCCTAAAAAAATTTTTACTATTTTTAGAAAAAATATTCAATTTTTTTCTTAGGCCATTAGGCTTGCAAAGATTTTTGTTTTGCAAGAACTAGGTGGTGAAACCTTGGCCCCTGTAGGGAATACTCGCTATAATTTTAGAATATTCCATATACGGTCGACCACATTATTAGAAGTAATAGTTCACCAATATAACTAAGAGGGGGGGTGAATCAGTTATGTATCAATCTTAAACAATTCTTACTTTATCAATCAAAGTAAACAACAATCATAAAGAAATGTGCATACACACATACACCATATATGTTGACTAGGGAAGCTCTTGATCAAAGGGAAAACCCCGATGGGAGTGATGCCCATAGAATAATTTGCTAATCTAAATATTCCTTATTAGACGATAGACCCTGTTAGGAGTCTATTACAATGCTTAGTAAAAAGAGCCCCTGTTAGGAGACTTTGAATCCTTGTTAGGAGATTCCAACCTTGTTAGGATTTGAAGAAGGCAACTGAACCCACTGTCCAAATAGTTTCAAGATTAGATCAATGAACCCACTATCTAATTGATCTTGGTACTATTCCTTTCAAAATAATAGATGTGGAACAATCTCTTTTCTCTTCCTCTATCTAGTACATCAGACTCCACCTTCAGATCATGCAAATAGATCTATAACTCATTAGTAACCCTTAAGGTCACTTACACACATTAGTAGATTACTCTGCTCTTCTACTTCACAATTCACAAGTCTTCTCTACTTCTCGATCACAATTACAATTTCTAGAACTTGGAAAACACCTTTCCTTTATACCATACTCAAATATTAATCTTTAGAGTCAGCTTCATACACTTAACATTCATTTGAGTTGGTTCCATATTTAATTAAATGAAATACACATTTAAGTAAAATTGTTGGCTCACACTTGTTTCCAAACTTTCACATGTGTGACTTCCATACCTACACACTTGCTGACATCATCAATTGTTAGTGTATTCCCTCTAGTTAACTATGCAACCCTTTATTCCAAACACAATGTGTTATATTGATCATACAATAGAGACTATTTTCCTAATGCTCTATTTCCCTGCAGATCTCTATAAATCATTAATATCTTTTGTACATTGTCAATTTAGGTTCTACGCACTTGACCACACGTCAAATAAATGTTGTAGTATATGTTGTTAATTGTATATGGGTAGATATGCAATGTGATGCCCTCAATACAAAGATCTTATTCTATTGTTCTATTAATCTTACTATGTTTTCATTAATGACAAACAAAGTCATAACATAGTTCTGCAATATTTTCTCATAGCATCAGCATTCATGCTAACAATCTCCCCCTTTGGCATTGATGGCAACATAGATGAAAAACATCTAGTTCCAAGAATAACAATGAGTTTTCTTTATCAATCAAATCTTGCTTCATGTAACACTACTCCCCCATAATGCAAGTTCTCTTATTTTCTCATATCACTTTCTCTCCCATTATAACATGTTTATCTCTCTCTCTCTCTCTCTCTCTCTCTCTCTCTCTCTCTCTCTCTCTCTAATGTTTTTCATATCATTCTCTCTGCCCCATTGACATCAATGTCAGAGGTAGTACATAACTTGAACACATAACAACCTATTAGCATAACCACAAGCCAGTTTATTGCTTTACAATCTTTGCATATGATTGAATAACACAAGTATCTAAAGATACTATTGTATACTAATTACCTATTACCAAGTTTCCTTTACTGACATTGTTCATCATAGATACTCCCTTGTTGAGGAAGCATCAACATTCAATCTAGTCTAATAATGGTGTTGTGTACCCTGGACTGATGTACTTCTACATCTTCTACTTTGAGCTAGCTAGGGGCATAACCCCAAGCATACCTCTCAGGTATTCAAATGTTTCTTTTCATAAGGCCTTTGTGAAAATGTTTAGAATCTATTCCTTAGTGTTGATGTATTCATATCTAATTTCTTTCTTTGCAACTTTTTCTTTCAGTACACGATATTTTATAGCAATATTCTTAGTCTTAGAATGCAAAACAAGATTCTTAGACATGTTGACTATACTTGTGTTATCATAGTAAATGATAATAGGTTATGTGAATGTGATTCCAATATCCTTCATCATCTACTTCATCCATATGACTTGATTATAGTTATTTTTTGCTACAACATACTTTTCCTTTGTAGTACTTTATGAGGTATAATCTTGCTTCTTGTTAGCCAAGAAACTAATCTTCCTCCAAGGAAAAATGCTCCTCTTCTAGTATTTTTACTATCATCCCTGTCTCCTACCCAATCAACATCTATATAGGTACAGAGATTAAAGTGACTATTTTGTTCATCCCAAATACCATAATCTAATGTTCCTTTCAAATATCTAAATATTCTTTTCACTACTGCATAGTGATATTCCTTAGGATCAGCTTGAAATCTTGCTACAATTCTAACTGTATTGGTTATATCTAGTCTGCTATGAGTCAAACACTGTAATCCTCCAATCATAGATTTGTACTTCTTTTGTTCAATAGTAGGTATCTCATATTTGCTAGATAATTTATGACTACTTACCATAGGAGTTCCAATAGGTTTTCTAAACCAAATCTTTTCAGTAAATCCTTTAAATACTTGGTTTGAGAAATAAAGATACCTTCTTTATTCTAAACAATTTTCAATCCCAAGAAAAATTTCATTTCACCTATCATGCTCATTTCAAACTCATTCTTCATGTCTTCTAAGAATTTGTTACTAGCTTCATCATTCCCACCAAAAATGGTGTCATCAACAAATACAATAATTAACAGCAAACCATCTTCTATTTTCTTTAAGTACAAGTTACCATCTGTTGTTCCTTTAGCAATTCCAAGTTTTGCTAAGTATTTGTCCAACCTTTCATAACAAGTTATTGGTGCTTGTTTTAATCCATACAATGCTTTCTTTAGTCTACAAACGACATCCTTTTCTTTTGTTAAAGGAAAACCCTCTAGTTGCTCAATGTAGACTTCTTCAAGTTCTTTGTTTAAGAATGTTGACTTAACATCCATCTAATATACCTTAAAATTCTTATTTGCTGCATATCCTAGGAACATTCTGACTACTTCCATTCTTGCTATAGGTGCATATGTTTTTTCATAATCAATTCCTTCTTTTTGAGAGTAGCCTTTGCACACAAGTCTTACCTTGTTTCTTATCACTTCTCCTTGTTCATTCATTTTATTTCTGAATATCCATTTAGTGCCAATCACATTTTTGTCCTTGGGTCTAGGAACTAATTCCCACGTGTTATTTTTAATTATCTATTGGAGTTCTTCCTTCATCTGATTGCATCATTTATGCTTCTTGGTTCTACTTGATATAGACATGGTTCTTTATTAATTCTACTCCTTGTCAATACCCATTTTTCTTTACTTCCTATTATTTGATCAATAGGATGATTTCTTATCATGTTTCTATTTGGAGTAGGAGTTGCTGCTTCAATTCTCATCTCAAGTACTGTGCTCTATTGTTCTCTCATATCTTCAATTTACACATTATTTTTCAAGTCATTGTTAGTCTTGAGAAATAACTCATTACTTCTATCAGCCTTTCCAGAGTAATCATCTCCATTAGAGTTATAGTCCATTATCTTTTCCTTGGTACCAAACTTTTCATCAATTTTAACATTTGTGCACTCTACTATAGTTTTTGTTCTATAGTTAAAACATCTGTAAGCTTTACTTTTCAATGAATAACCAAGAAACATACCTTCATCGCTCCTTGGATCAAATTTACCAATATCATCATCTCTTCTGATGTAAAATTTTCTTCCAAATATCCTAAAGTACTTAACTAATGGTGAGTGACCAAACCATAATTCATAGGGAGTTTTGTACATACCTTTCCTAATCTACACTCTGTTTAGTGTGTATACTGTTGCATTGACTGCTTCTCTCCAAAAAGTCTTTGGTACATCATTCTTAAATAACATAGCTCTTGCTACTTCAGCAATCCCATTTTGCTCAGGTGTATGGGGTAAGCATAGTTGTCTCCTAATACCATGTTCTTCATAATAGATATTGAATTCTCTAGAGGTGAATTTTCCTCCTCTGTCTGATCTTAATCTTTTGATCTTAACTCTAGATTTATTTTCAACCTTGTTCTTAAATATCTTGAATTTCTCAAATGCTTCTAATTTTTCTTTAAGAAAAGCCACCCACATCATTCTAGTGAAATCATCAACAAAAATCATAAAGTACCTTTCTCCATAGAATCGTCTTGTTCTTGTAGGACCACTTAGATCTATATGTACTAGTTCCAACTTTCGTGTAGTATAAAACTACTTGCTAGGAAATGAGACTATTTTCTACTTAGCCAAAATGTATTCCTTACAAATAGTGTCAGTGGGCTTAGAGATTTTGGGAAAATCTCTCACAACAAGTGTATTACTGGCCTTCACAAGGTTATCAAAGTTAATCTGACAAAATCTTTTGTGTCATAACCAACTATTGTCAATCCTTGGTACTAAACATGTTATTTCAGTAGAGTTTAACTAAAATACATTACCTCTAGTTTTTGTGTCAGTACCAAGTAGTTTTCTTTCCTTGTTCTTGATAATGCATGTATGATTACCAAATTTTCATTGATAGCCTTTGTCCCTAAGTTGTTCAACACTCAAGAAGTTATGCTTAAGTCCATCAACAAAATAAACATTGTCATTATATGTTTTACCATCAAGTGTTATAGATTCAATTCCTATAATATGACAGGTTACATTATTCCCTACTTTGACAATTCCTCCACCATAGCATTTGAATTTGACAAACTTGCTCATATCACTAGTCATGTAATGTGAACAACCACTATCAGTGATCTAATTTTTCTTTTCAAATTATGAAATTAGTACACTTTCTTCTCTAATTTCTCTATCAAGATCATCCTCTTTTATAGCTACAAATCCTAATTCATCTTCACTTTTGCTTTGATCGAATTCTTCTCCATCTTCTTCTTCATTAGCATATAAACAATTTCTAGATCTTCTAGATTTGAATCTACCCTTAAACTTCCTTTCTATTTTAGGACACTTAGATGCATAAAAACCATATTTATTAAAAGTCCAACATTTAAAGATATTATTACCATCTTTTTCTCTTTCCACAAGAAGAGCCACTCCTTGTTAGATCTTTTCTTCAATGGATTTGCTACTACTAGCAATGTCTCCCTATGTTTTTGTGCTTCTTGCTAAACCAAGTTTGATGTTTAATGCAATGAATGTTGTCTCAACTTTTTACAATTCTCTAGATTGTTTCATAACAAATTCTTCAGCTTCCAATCAACCAAGCAATGTCTTTTTGGTGAAATTAGTAGTTCAAGGTATCATTAGTTGAATCATTTGTGTTCCTGACTTGAAAGATGGTGTCAAAATTTCCAAGATCTTTCATATCACTTCATCATCAAATTTATTTCCATTAAGAGACGTGATCCCTACAACAATCTTAGATATTCGTCCAACATAGATTCTCACAGATTCATCTTTCATCATTCTAGCATCTTGAAATGTGCAACACAAATTTTGCAATCTAACTCTTTTTGCATGTGTATCACCTTCATAATTAGCTTCTAAAGTTTTTCAAATTTTATGAGATGTTTTAAGTAGTTTTACCTAACTATAATCACTTTCAAGTAATGCTAATAGTATTACTTCTCTTGCTCTTATGTTGCACATAAATACTTCTCTCTATTCTTTGGTGCAAGTTTCAAGATTGTCTTCTTCTGCAATGTTTTTAGATGTCTTAGTCACAAGGCAATATCCTGGTCCCATGCACAAGAGATGAATCTTCATTTTGTCTTTTTGACTGTTTTATTTTGTGCCATTGAATCTAGGACTTTCCTTTTTGAACATATTCATCTTGGATCTCCCAAAGTTGTTTAAACTTTCTTCCAAGGACCAAAGGCTCTGATACCAATTGTTAGAAGTAATAGTTCACCAATATAACTAAGAGGGGGGGAATGAATCAGTTATGTATCAATATTAAAAAAATATTACTTTATCAACCAAAGTAAATAGAAATCATAAAGAACTGTGCATACACACATATAATAGATATGTTGACTAGGGAAACCCTTAATCAGAGGGAAAACCCTTGTGGGAGTGATGCCCATAGAATAATGTACTAATCTAAATATTCCTTGTTAGAGGATAGATCTTGTTAGGAGTCTATTACAATTCTTAGTACAAAGATTCCCTATTAGGAGACTTTGAATTCCTATTAGGATATTCCAACCCTGTTAGGAGTTGAAGAAGGTAGCTCAACCCACTATCCAAACAACTTCAAGATTAGATCAATGAACCCACTATTCAATTGATCTTGATACTATTCCTTTCAAAACAATAGATGTAGAAAAATCTCTTTTCTCTTCGTCTATTTAGTAGGTTGTATTCCTTCACCTTCAGATCATGCAAATAGATTTGGAACTCATTAGTAACCCTTAAGGTCACTTATACACATTAGCAGATTACTATGCTCTTCTACTTCACAATTCACAAATCTTCTCTACTTCTTGATCACAATTACAATCTCTAGAACTTGGAAAATGCCTTTCCTTTATACCATACTCAAATATTAATCTTTAGAGTTGGCTTTATACACTTAACATTCAATTGAGTCGGCTACATATTTAATTAAATGAAATACACATTTAATTAATGCTATTGTCTCATAGTTGTTTCCAACTTTCACACATGCAACTTCTATACCTACACACTTGTTGACATCATTAGTTGTCAATGTACTCCCTCTAGCTAATTGTACAACCCTTTATTCCAAACACAATGTGTTATATTTATCATACAACAAAGATTGTTTTCCCAATACTCTATTTCCTTGTGGATCTCTATAAATCATTAATATCTTTCATACGATGTTGATTCAGGTTCTATGTACTTGACCACATGTCAAATACATGTTGTAGTATATGTTGTTAACTCTGCATGGGTAGGTATGCAATGTGATGCCCTCAATACAAAGATCTTAGTTTTTTGTTCTATTAGTCTTACTATGTTGTCATCAATGACAAACAAAGTCATAACATTGTTGTACAATATTTTCTCATAGCATCAACATTCATGCTAATAGTGACCACATTGCCAACATAGTGAGCTACATTTTACAACTTTTGGCAACACCTATTAGAGGGAACACATAACAATTTTGGCTACAATGCACAATAAACCTAGCAACTTCCTTTTATTTGACACTCCACAAGCATTTCTTTTTAAAGACCACACAGTGCATAATCTACATACATGTGGGATTATTTTAAATCCTTCATCTGTATTAAAATTTTTTGACAACCCTCCATTATTACAAACCTAGCACCAGCCGCACAGCTTCTGGCCCCCATAGTGTTAAGCCTCTATCAAAATCTCTAACATGTTGTGGTGTCCACAACACACGCCCCATTCCTCACTAGGAATGGGGACCCCCTACTTTTTTCAACTCCCTGACTCACAGTTTGAGAGTCAGGAGAAGAAATTAGTATTAAAGTTAGAGTTAGAGTCAAAATAATAATAATTAACAAAAAAATTGGTAGCAATTTTGAAGTAGGACTTCAACATATTGATGAAGTACGAGCATGGAGCAAAGATTTATAGACTCTACAAGCCATAAAGGGGCAAAGGTACTAAGTTTTGATTGATGTATATACGGATGATGAATTAGATATGATTGATGATTGGATAGATATGATAGTAGATATCAATAAAGTAATGGAAACATTAAATGATGAAATTCATCAACTCAATGATCAGGCCTGAGAGAAAATTTTGGAAGCAAAGAGGCACTATAGTGATGCATGTTTGGATATTTTTGAAGATGAGGGACATGAGAGATTTCTACCTATAGATACAATACTGGAGAATTTTAAGAAGATTTTTGTGGAAGTTGATGATGAGGAGGACATCCGACATGCCTTCAAAACAAATGAAGCATTGTTAGAATTGGATACCAAACTTGGGGATTTTGATGATACCTAAATTGAGGTAGACAGTTATAGATGAAAGGTCAAGGACAAATATGAGGCTTTGGATTTACTAAATGTGGCTAAAATCACTGAGATTATAGAGAAATTCAAGGGCAAACATCCAAACATACCTTTGGGATGAAGAAGAACAAAACCCAGATGCCAGAATTTCAATTTTGACACTTAGTGAAATTTTGAGTTTTTTGACCCTGTTGAGGTCTGCAGCCTCGCAGCTATGCAAGTCCACAGCTACGTACCTTCATAGGTCTGTAGGTCCACAGCTCCATAATTCTAGAGGTGTACTGATATTTAACTGCTAGTTCCAAAAATAGAGCTTTTCATGCATCGAAAATGCATTCTGACGGTAGTTTAACTCTGACTAATGCCCTATGAGGATCAGCTTCTAATTTTGGCATCTCTAGACACTTCCACTTTGACTCAAAGCTTTCACATGCTTTTCTCTCATAATTTCTTTATTTTTTAACATGTAAAGGCTCATGCATCCAATTAATGAATATAAAATGGATAGAGTCCTACTAAGCACCAGTTAGATAGGTAGTTTGTATACAATTAGTTTGTTTTATTAATTTAAAAGCATCTTATTGCATGAAGATATCTCTCACTCTCAACAAAAATTGAGGAGATTATTTCTTATAAATACCCTATTGTAATATGTAATCAAGGTCGTCATTATTATGCAATAAAATTGTGCTTTTGGTGCTAGCATTTAGAGTGTAGTTATTCTTGCCTGAATGTGTCATTGTTTTATGGATTTTATTCGTGAGATTGTGATTGAACCAAAGATTTATTGTGTTCTTTCTGGTTGTGTGATCTTTTAGTTCTGGTATTTGCTATAGATATATGAATTCTATTGATGTAACAAGCTTGAGAAGAGATCACTTGATTTGGCTTTTTGTCTTGCATGAGTGCACATTTCGTGGCCTTGCGATTCAATAAAGAGTGAAACATCATTCAATTTGTTAAAGTTTCTCACTGATGATTTCATCAATAGATTCTAGGAAGCACTGCTCCTATTTTCATTGGTTTCCTACCAATTTCTTTAAAGGTTTGACTCACAACATGTTGTGTTTCGTGGCTTATGTCTGTTTAGGAATTTCAATTTTATGATATTTGCATTAAGTTTTGTTATTTGCTTTACTAACCCCTTGTTAAAATAGGACTTCATATAGCTGCATTGTTGGAGTTGCATTCATTGAAAAAATAGAAAATACAAAAAATATTGTTCTTTTGGTGTGATATTTTGAGATAGAGAAAAAATTTAATTCGATTCTGAGATAAAAGAGTCTTTTGGAACTAGCGAAGGCCTCCTTGTGAACACTCACATTTATCTTCTACTAAGCAGATTTGGTACATCAAAAGAAAAATATTGAACCTTGGAGTAGATCCTTAAAAAGATTTTCTTTTCAAGAGAGGAATTATGCAATGGATTCTTGTCGTTGACCTCATGCAAAATGAATGCCCAACAGAAGTGGTGCTAGAAGGAGGGCCACAAAACAAAGAACCTACTATTGGAAACAAGGAAGATTTGATAAAGTTTCAAAAATTTTGCACCCTTGCAATAATCTATACTTCATAAAAGTTCAGAAATCACTTCTAAAATTTTCAAAAATTTAGATCCACAGGTCCACAGATCTATAGGTACGCAAGTCCATAGATTCATAGGTACACAAGTCCACAAGTATGCAAGTCTACAGGTACGCAAGTCCATAGAACTCTATGGTGCACAAAATTCAAAGAAGTGAGGAAGTGTACTTCTGTAGAGGTGCACTTTTTCTAGAATTGATACAAGTTGGAGGATATTGATCCAAGATCCTCATTCCAGCAAGTTCTAAGATCTTCACCAAGTACCCAAGAATTTCTAGAGCTTACTCATTTTCATAAGCCACGTAGTGATAGAGGAATACCCTGAGTTCAACCACTTGCATTCGACATTTTGTCATATTCTTCTACTCCACCACCCATTCAACCACCAAGTGGACCTCCACATATTCCAATAGTCCCATCACCATCCCAGCCACCTTTAGGTCAACAAAATCCTCCAATGGCCTTTTTCGCAAAAGCAGTTTATTCACCCATTAACTTGAGAGGTGCACTCCATGACCTCCCTAAGAATCCTAAGAAATTTTGTCCAAGGTTCATTTATGGAGAAACAAGAACCGTCGAAGATCATATCAAGGTTTTAAAGGAAATTTACAACCGAAAGAAAATTGTTAATGAGGATGTGGTTCTTCATTTATTTCCCTACTCTTTGGGGGAAATTGCCTTCAATTGGTATGTGAACCTACCACCAGGATGTGTTGGAGATTGAGACACTTTCAAAAAAAAATTCTTGGAACAATTCAAAACATTCATCAATCTAGTAGTGATACATCAACAATTCATATCAATAAAAAGGGACCCAACTAAGACAATTTCATGCTTCAACCATTACTTTCATATGGCCTACTACAAGTTAGAAACACCATACACAATATCGGTTGAAGTTGCCATCCAAATTTATTTGAATGCTATGGACCCTCTTATTGTGATCTTTCTCAAAAGACTTCCTGCAACAAATATTGACATATTGGACAAAGTTTTTGTAGAAGCCATCACATTCACGAAACAAGCTAATCCTAATGGAGGAGGAATGATGCTTCCAGCACAAGCAGTCACTACAATGCCAACATACCCCATGGGAGCACCTACCGTGCCTAGTTACTTGATACCTATGAACCTAGTTCCATTCCAATAGGCACCCACTCCAAAACTCAAGTGATAACATATCTAGGGTATGAACCCCCAAAAATAGCTTTCTTTGAACAGAAAGCAATGGTTCCTATGAAAGTAGATAAAAATCTCCTTTCAAAAGTTGGTCAAATGAAGAAGACTATGTCACAAATGAACAATGAGTTGACACATCTTAGATTGTCACAAGGACAAAATATAAACTTCCAAAGAAATAATGCTAGCCCCTACAACAACAATTTTGGTCATAATTGCAACAGGAACTTCAACAATAACAGTAACAACAATGCAGGAAACAATGGCAGAGGAAACAACTTCAATCCTCTGGATCACAACAATGGCTTCCAAAGATAGAACCAATAGTGGAATACATGTCTGAATAATGGAAGCATTCCTGTAGATAACAACAATAAACATGTTCAATATGCTGATATCAATCCGTATGACGACAGTCAAAATACCCTCAACAATGATGGTTTGTACTATAATGGAAATCAAGACATGATTTAGAATCAACAAGCAAATGATAATGCCCCTCCTATGTAGTTTAATGCTATGCTATTAGATTCTTATGAGTCTAAACATAATGCACAGGTTGAACAACCACCTAGTGAGGAATTCTCTTTTCCATTTAGCTAGGAACTAGATATTCAACATGATGAGATGTTTTCTTTTTGCAATGATAATCAAAACACCTACAATTTGCAAAATAGAAAAGAACCTTTGACGGATGGAATTCCTCCAAGACTACAACTGAATCCTCCTAATCTAAGAGCGAGTAATAATCTGGTGCCAGTCAAGCCCCCATATGGAGGACAATAGAATCAAAATCAAATAATGATTCCTACAATCTTGAAAAATCCAATGTGGTTTACTAAGAAATACAATATAGTAGAAGATTTGAAATGAACTAAGGCCAACATTTCTATGTTTGACATGTTACAAAATTGTCATCAACAATGGGAAGCATTGATGAAGACTCTAGAATATACAAAGACCACTCAAAATACAAATACTATTTCTCAAAAAGCAACTCCTTAATAGCTCACCACTTCGAAAGCAATGCCAACTATGTTTAAAGAAAAGGTTGAGGTGCCTCCATTTCTACTAAGTATCAGGATATATGGGAAAAATATTCACAATTTCCTAATAGATTTAGGGGCCTTGTGTAATGTGATGTCACTATCGATAGCACAAAGGTCAGGAGTAAATCCCCAGCCTTCCAATTGAATAGTAATACAACTGGATAAGACTGAGCTGAAAGTGATTGGTGTGCTAAAAGATGTCCACATACAGTTGACAGTCAACCCCAAGATTCAAGACATAATTGATATACATGTGGTTGATAAACCTGAGATGTACGGATTTCTACTAAGTAGGGAATGGACAAAATGCCTAAGAGGATGGTTCTCTATGGACTTCACTCAGTTATGGTTACTGTTGAAAGGGTTGAACAACCAAATCAAGATAGATGCAGAACCAAAGTTAAAAACTATGATTACTAAATACAATGCTCCTAATGAAGTAGCATTCTTGCAATTAGATCTAGGTTCTTACAAAGTGATGTCTTTCTCAACCAAAATATCAAATGATCAAACTGAAAAGTCCAAGGTTTCAATTCCAAGTCAAGAAGTTGTAATGCAGTTTGTAGACAACATTATGGCTAATCTACAATATTTAGGAGAGGAAGCTGACCCCAGTATCCTACTTCTCCCAGGATTTTGTCGATTGCATAAAGTTAGTCATTTAGAGTTCAAATGTTCATCATGCCAAGAAGTAGTTGCTAAGGTATTGACACAAATGACAGAAACCAAAGGTGATAACACTCTGAAAGATGAACCCATGGAAGATCAAGCCCCTGTAAAAATATTTGAATCTTTTGAAAAAGTTGAAGAAATCAAAGACTTGAATGTATCATACAGTGATACCTCTTCAGATGGTGGAGGATTGTCTTCTCCTCCACCAAGCATGATCAAAATCAAAAGGAGAAGATGGTACATGAAAGGACAAGGATGGACTTCAGTAGTTGTTCATCCAATAGTCAAGGTAGAAAAAATCAAGGAATTGATAGGGGAAATCAAAGATAAACAAGAAAAACATGCACTCCCAGTATCAAAGAGCGACAATGGAAAATCAATAAGTCCACCCTGAGAAAGATTAAAGTGGGTACCTAAGAGACAATCTTTTCAAGCCCAAGTAAAGGAGAAGATGAGAACAAATAAACACAAAGTTATAAAACCTCAGGAATTCTTGATATGGACACTTCGCTTCGACGGTTCTAGATGCAAATTGGGAGTTAGCGCGGTTATTGAGTTGGTCAGTCCTAAAGGTAAGTCTTTTTATGTTGCATATCGATTACAGTTTAGATGCACTAATAATGTTGTAGAATATGAAGCATTGATTTGAGGACTCCTTTTCACTTTGGAAAAGGGGGTTAAAGCTCTCATCATCGAGGGAGATTCTCAGTTAGTTGTGAGACAAGTCAAATCATTATACTCCTACAATTATAAGAGGTTGCTCACATATAGGAAAAGAGTATGGGATTTAATGATTGATTTTGAAGCTTTGAATGTGAGATCTATTCCAAGAAGGAAAAATATGGTAGCAGATGCTCTAGCTATTTCAGCTAGTGCATTACAACCAGTCAAAAGAACCAAATTGAAAATATTTTCAGTCGAATTGGTTGATGTTCCATTCATTCTAGATAATATCACAAACTTACAAGTCTTTTATGATGATCAACATATACTCAAATTTATCATGAGTAGTGGCCACTTTAAAGGGCAAGAAATTGATGACACTTTAGACAAAAAACTTGAGAATGATGAAATCAAAGATGAGGATGGGATTGTGAATTTAAAGAACAACACTATTCTTAAGGGGATGGTTGAGTTGGAGTGCATCTTTGATCGTGATGATTCAACACTTAATAGAAGAATAAATGAAGAAAAGGGAATAGAGGAATATGACTCATACAATTTGGGCACTGATGATGATCCTAAAATGATAAGGGTTGGGAAAGCATGCACTCAACAAGAAAGAGAAGATATGACTAAATTACTCTCAAAATATAAAGATGTCATTAAATGGAGCTACAAAGAGCTAAAAACATATGATCCTGAGATTATGACACATGACATTCTATTGAAACCTAATGCAAAGCCTTTCCGTCAAAGGAAAAGACCTATCAATCCTATCATCGAACCATTGATAATGAAAGAAGTTCAAAAATTTCTCGATGCCAAGATCATTTTCCCTATTCGTCATTCCACATGGGTGGCCAATTTGATGCCTATATGGAAGAAGACTAGAGAAAATCATCTTTGTGTTGACTTTCACAACCTCAATCTAGCATCTCAAAAGGACAATTATCCTTTACCTTCACTAGATGAGGTCCTAAAAATCGTAAATGGTTCAAAAATGATGTCCTTCTTGGATGGATACTTAGGATACAATCAGATAATGGTTGACAAAGAAGACAAACTAAAGATAGCATTCACAACTAAATGGGGAACTTTTGCCTACAGAAAAATGCCTTTTGGGCTGATCAATGTAGGGGCTACATTTCAATGAGCCATGGATGAAGATTTTAAAGGATTGATAAATATATGTATAGTCATGTATATGGATGACTTGATGGTCTTTTTGAAAGATCAAAGCACTCACATTGCGGATTTGAAACAAGTATTCAACAGATGTCGCAAGTATGACATATCTCTTAATCCTAAGAAGTGTTCTTTTGGTGTCACTAAAGGAAAGCTCCTGGGTCACATCATCTCTAAAGAAGGGATCTCCATTGATCTTGATAGAATCAAATCTATTCTAAAGCTATCACCTCCCCATAGTTGGAAGGAACTCAAGTCTTTCTTTGGGAAGATCAATTTTGTTTGAAAATTCATAAGTGGATTTGCAGAAATAGTCCATCCCCTCAATGAATTACTCAAAAAGGGGACTAAGATAGAATGGGTTCCTAAAATTAAAAAGTCATTTGAGGATATCAAAGTGGCCATTTCTATGGCCCCAGTACTGGTGGGTCCAGATTATGGGTTACCTTTCAAAATATACTCTTTTGCCTCAGAACATTCATGTGCTAGTATCCTTACCTAGAAAAAAGAAAAGGAAGATGAAAGGCCCATTTCCTTGATGAGTTGTCCTCTCAAAAATGCTGAGTTGAAATACTTGAACCTTGATAAGCAATCCTTTGCATTAATCAAGGTAGTGAAGAAGTTTCATCACTACATACTTAGAAGTGAAGTGTATGCAATAGTACTTGATCTAGCGGTAAAGACACTTTTGATGCATAATGAACTTGATGAAAGGAGAGGCAAATGGATGGCTATAGTTCAAGAATTCAATTTAGAGATTCAACCTATGCAACTAGTTCGAGGACAAGGATTGTCTAAAATGATACTTGACAACTAGGATGGAGATGAAAAGGAATTCAAGTTTGAGAATGAAACAAATGAGGATGATAAGAAAAGGATGGTTGTGTCACAAGTTGATATTAATCAGGGAGTGGTGATAGATGTTTCGTACCAAGACATCATCTATTACCTTTTACAAAATTAATATCCTAGTTGGATGAATAGCTCATAGCATAGAGGACTTAAAATAAAATGTGAGTCTTATATGCTACGTGATAGAAAGTTGTATAAAAGGAACTACAAAGGGATCTATCTCAAGTGCTTAGGTCACGAGGAAGCAAAGGAAGTCTTAGAACATTTTCATGACAAGTATGGTACAAGACATGGTTTAGCAAAAGCAATGGCTCATATGATTCTAAGATTGAGCTATTTTTGGCCCTTGATATTTAAAGACACTTTCGAGCACATACACTCTTGCCATATTTTCCAAACCAGTGCCAATAGAGAAAGGAATCCAGTGATGCCCTTACAACATATATTTGAGATACACCCTTTTGCAAAGTGGGGGCTGGATTTTATTGGTCTGGTCAACCCACCATCATGAATGGGACACACATTCATTCTCACAGCCACTGATTATTGTACAAGATGGATGGAAGTAGAAACCTTTAGGAATTGTACTGCTAAGGTGGTGAATAACTTCTTGGAGGAACATATTGTCACTAGGTTTGCAATGCCATTTTCCTTGGTATGCAATAATGGGTTTGCTTTTGCATAAGCATTCTTGACCCAATGGGCATTTGAAAATCAAGTCATTATCAAGTTTTCTTTGAATTACTACCTGTAGGGAAATGGGGTAGTAGAATCCACAAACAAGAAATTGATCATGGTTATAAAATGATTGTTGGAGGAAAACCTTAGAGATTGGCATACACAACTTAAATATGCTCTATGAACAGATCAAGTAAGGATCAAGAATGCTTTGGGGACTTCTCCATACTTGCTTGTCTATAGACAAGAACTAGTATTTTTGCTCAACCTCAAAATTCCTGTTTTGAAGTTCACAAGTGGATACACTAAAGATGTTAACAAAGTACAGATTAGATTGATGAATCTTTTAGAAATGGACAAGAAATGGATAGTTGCATTGGAGCACATGGCTAAACACCAAGTTGTTGTCAAGAGGTGGTTTAACAAGAGAGCCATAATAAAATCCTTCAAGATTTCCAACCTTGTCCTACTTTGGGATAAGGTGAAAGAAAAGCCGGGTAGCCATACCAAGTTTGAACGCTTGTGGATGGGCATGTATCAAATTGTAGAAATTCTTGATGAAAACACTTTTAGGCTAAGTTCCTTATAGGGGGAATTTCTACCTTTTTCCATAAATGGGAAATTTCTAAAACATTATTTTGAGGCCTAAAAAATTTTTTTTAAAAAAATTATTTCTACATCTAGGTTAGATTTTCATTTCTACAAGTGTGTTTGCTTTTAGTTCTGTGCATTGTTTTCAAAGTTGTTTCAGTCCTAAGGGGTAAGGTGTACTTGAGATTTTTCTCAAGATTTTACTAACCATTCTTCGGTCCCAATTTCAGGAAGAGGTATTTCTTTGTCAAAACATTTTGACAATTTTGTGTCTTATACCAATTGAACAATGGAAATTTCTTGTGGAAATAAGGGATTTTCAGTCAAGAAATCAGAACTCTAGACCAACAAGTTCTCAACACTTTGAAAATTTTAAAATTTTATCATTTTTTGGGTGTTGTTGAATTGAAGTTAAAGATGATGAGAGATGATCCAAACTTCAACTGGTTCAAACAAGAAAAGTCTCCTCGAAAGGTTGCTAAGATCATTGATTGGCATGAGAGTTTTTTTAAAAGAGTTCTAAAAGAGGAATGCAAGGGATGTTCACAAGAGATCAAATCCAAGAAATGACACTGATGTCCTGACTACACAGTTTAAGCATAGTCAGAATACAAAAGATTTTTAAAAAAAATAGAGATACAGTGTTAAGACAAAAGGATTCCAAAGATCTGAAATGGAAAAAAGATATGTTTTCAAAATAGAGTATCTTATATTCAAACTATTGCTTCATAAAAAGTAGCATTCAGAATGACATGGAGCAATTATTCAAAAAAAAAGCTAGAAAATTTAAGGAATGTGGCATCTCGCCAAGAGCTCTCGAACTAATTCTCTCATCTAGTCAAGCCTTTGATTGATGAACAACCTTTGTGGGGATTTCAAATGAATGAGTTGGGAGAAGTGGAAGATTGTTTTCAAGTTATCCGAAAACATTGATAAACTACATCCTAAAATGTCAAAGGGAAAAAATACACATTGCACACACTAAACTTAAAGATTTCAGGTCCTAAATCTTTTTGACTATGAAGTCATTCAAAATAATCTCGAGATGTTTAAAGTTTGGTTGGTGTTTGACACACGCTGAAGCAATGTTTGCTGATGAAGAAATGTCTTGGTCATTTCTTCCTTTTTTCGAGGGCTATTTGTTGTGGTGTCCACAACACATGCCCCATTCCTCACTAGGAATGGGGACCCCCTACTTTTTTTGACTCCTTGACTCACAGTTTGAGAGTCAAGAGAAGAAATTAGTATTAGAGTTAGAGTAAATAATAATAATAATAATAACCAAATGTGCACATGGGCCGAATGTGTGCCGCTCATCGGTGCACATGCCAAGGGATGTCATGCACCTGGCCCGGTGTTGGGGGCCTATAAAACCCCCCCTCCTCAACATTTCATACTTATTTTTATTGATTCCAATGGCATTTCATGGAGGCACACAAGGTGAGTGAAGGCATCTCACTGCACGTGGTGCTTCACATGCCTGTGCCAGCCACCATTTTGCATGCAATGCTTCACACGCTTGCACACCGCAAAAGCTATGCCTACCACCACTTTACACGTCATGCTTCACATGCCCGCGCCTACCACCACTTTGTATGTGGTGCTTCACACACCCATACACTAGCAAAATCATGCAACACCACTACTTTTGTACTTCGCTCCACTACTTTGGCACTCTGCACCATCACTCGCCTGTGCCAACCTTACCCTCTTACATGGCTTGTGTCACTTATACCCATACAGCTCCATCAAATGCACCATGCCATTCAACTTCCGCCATGCGCCTCCCCATCACACCACCATTTTCATGTTAGCGCTCGCACAAAACACTGCACATGGTGCCCCATTAAAAACTACTCCCCACATGCTTTTTTTTTTTTTTAGTTTTTGATTTTACTTTATTTATTTTATTTATTTTAAGTTTATATATATATATATATATATATATATATATATATATATATATATATATATATATATATATATATATATATATATATATATATATATATATATTTAAAAATACCTAAAGGGGACATTTTTTTCCCTTATGCTTTTTCTTTAGTTTAATAGTTTTTACATCTTATCTTTTGACTAATAAACATTTTTCTCATTATGTGTAGAGAATCAAATGGCATCCACATCTGGAGTAGCACCTAAGCCTATAGTCTCCAAGTTCCAATATGTACCATCCAAATCAAGATTTCACGATGATTATGTCAAGATCCAAGATAGTGACTTGGGACACACTGACTTAGGGAAATTCTTGAAAACCTGTTATAAACCAACTGAGAGATCAGATCTAGTTTCGTTTGTGATACGTTTCGAGTTGGTGAATGCAGCAACATCACATTCCATATTAGTGCAATCAATAGAACCAGTAATGACATTGGTGCAACATTTTGTTTATGAAGAGAGAGTGCTAAAAAATGTAACAGGAGAAGTGGTCCTTGATCTTCGACCCGACAACATTGAGAGGGTCTTCCATCTCCCAAGAGTAGATCAATTCATTAGGCTCTCCTACGAATCAGTAGAGAGATGGTATAGGGAACATACGAAGCAGGCGACAAATATTATACAGTCATCCTACCTTATTGAGAGACCTCCTCAAGGAAGGATAATAGGTAAAGTGGATATGACTCGGGGATATATGAAGGAGGATATTGGTTACTCCATCATCCTTTTGAGTAGAGTCATGGATTTATCTACAGCAGGCCACCTCAGTACCTTCATGATCAACTTCATTGAGACCATCAAAACATCAAAGATTAGGCATACTCCTACATGGCAATCCCAACAAGAAGGCTGGATGCAAATACCACTAGGCACACAAGGTCCTGATCTTGGTCCCCCATCTCCACCACAAGTTATAGTGGTAGATAAAGGTTCATTTACTCCTCCACTTCTAGGATTAGAAGAACAAGTTCAGAAGGAACTGTCTCAAGAGGAGTAATTAGAACAAAGGGCGACCAATGAAGTGTCTAAGGAGGGACAAATAGTCGAATATTCCCAATCACCTTCCCAAGACACTAAGGTGCAACCTATAGGGTCCACTGAGATCGAGAAAACAAAAGGAGAGCCCTCATAGATAGAAACAACTCCAAGGAGGAGTGATAAGGGGAAAGAAGTTGTAGAACATACTCCTTCATCCTCAATAAGAAGACCTCCAGCTGAACACACTCCAAGGTGGTTGCAAAAGGAAGTGATAAGAAGCTCTAGACCTAGATTTTGAGCTTCAGAGGAAGACATGTATGAGATTGCAGAAATTTTGAATAAACCTGAGTCCCTAGCACATGAGGCAATACCATTGGCATTTGTTACAGGTACACAAAATAGCCCAGGGTTGTTTGCACAGGTAGTTGTTCCTCCTGGAGATACAGACATAGAAAGCCTTGGTCCCAAGGATTATGAATTGAAAAATGTCATGTTGGGAAAACCCACACGGGATGCATCCCAATTAATGGTGACCATGGGAATTAAAGAAATCATGAAGAACATGGGGGAGGATGAGATGGAAATCCAAGCACTTCGAAGGCAGGTTGACATCCTAAAGGGATATTTGGCCAAATTTGTTGGTCCTCTTGATCCTGAGCACCCTAAGGAGACCTTGAATACTATTCTTAGAGAAGGGGGAGCAGTTCATATGGATCCATTTTTTAGAGCCTGTCAGTAATGGCGGGAAATTTTTGAGGAGAAAGGAGTCATGATTATCACAACAAACCTAAAGATGTTGCATGCTACTCAAGAAAATGTGAATAAAATGGTGGCAATTTTGAAGTAGGACTTCAGCATTATTGATGAAGTACAGACATGGAGCAAAGATTTATAGACTCTACAAGCCATAAAGGGGCAAAGGTACCAAGTTTTGATTGATGTATATATAGGAGATGAACTAGATATGATTGATGACTGGATAGAAAAGATAATAGATAGCAATAAAGTAATGGAAACATTAGATGATGAAATTCATCGGCTCAATGATCAGGCCCAAGAGCAAATTTTGGAAGTAGAGAGGCACTATAGTGATGCCTATTTGGATATTTCTGAAGATGAGGGACATGAGAGATTGCTACCTGTAGATACAGTAGTGGAGAATTTTAAGAAGATTTTTGTGGAATTTGATGATGATGAGGACATCCGACAGGCCTTCAAAATTGAGGAAGCATTATTAGAATTGGATACCAAACTTGGGGATTTTGCTAATACCTGAATTAAGGTAGACAATTACAGATGAAATGTCAAGGAAAACTATGAGGCTTTGATTTGTCATATGCGGCCAAAATCACTGAGATTATAGAGAAATTCAAGGGCAAACATCCAAACATACCTTTGAGATGAAGAAGAACAAAACCTAGATGCCAAAATTTCAGTTTTGACACTTAATGAAATTTTGAGATTTTTTGATCCTGTCAAGGTTCATAGATTTGCAGCTCCACAACTATGTAAGTCCGTAGGCTACGTAGCTTCCTAGGTCCATAGGTCTGCAACTTCACAATTCTAGAGGTGTGCTAACAGTTAACTGTTAGTCCCAAAAATAGAGCTTTCCATGCATCAGAAACACATTCTAGTGGCAGTTTAACTCTGACTAACACCCTATGAACAATCAGCTTCTAATTTTGGCATCTCTAGACACTTCCACTTTGACTAAGAGCTTTTGCATGCTTTTCTCTCATAATTTATTTTTTATTTAACATGTAAAGGCTCATGCATCCAATTAATGAATATAAAATGGATGAAGTCCTACTAAGCACCAGTTAGATAGGTAGTTTGTATACAATTAGTTTGTTTTATTAATTTAAAAGCATCTTATTGCATGAAGATATCTCTCACTCTCAACACAAATTGAGGATATGATTTCTTATAAATACTCTATTATAATATGTAATTGGGGACACTATTATTATGCAATAAAATTATACTTTTGGTGCTAGCATTCAGAGTGTAGTTATTCTTGCCTGAATATGTCATTGTTTTATGGATTTTATTGATGAGATTTTGATTGAGCCAAAGGTTTATTGTGTTGTTTCTAGTTGTGTGATCTTTTAGTTCTAATGTTTGCTACAGATACATGAATTTCATTGATGTAATGAGCTTGGGAAGAGATCACTTGATTTGTGTCTACATAGCTTTTTGTCTCGCATGAGTGCACTTTCCATGGCCTTTTGATTTGATGAAGAGTGAAACATCATTCGATTTGTTAAAGTTACTCATTGACGATTGCATCAGTGGATTCTAGGAAGCACTACTCATGTTTTCATTGGTTTCCTACCGATTTCTTTGAAGGTTTAACTCGCAGCGTGTTGTGTTCTGTGGCTTATGTCCGTTTAGGAATTTCAATTTTATGATATTTGCTTTAAGTTTTTTTATTTTCTTTACTAACCCCTTGTTAAAATAGGACTTCATATAGTTGCATTGTTAGAGTTGCATTCATTGAAAAATAGAAAATACAAAAAATATTGTTCTTTTGGTGTGATATTTTGAGACAGAGAATAGATTTACTTTGACTCTAAGATAAAAGAGTCTTTTGGAACTAGCAGAGGCCTTGTTGTGAACACTCACATTTATCTTCTACTGAGTGGATTTTGGTACGTCGCAAGACAAATACTGAACCTTGGAGTGGATCCTTAAAAATATTTATTTTCAAGAGAGGAATTACTCAATGGATTCCTGTCATTGACCTTGTGCAAAATGAATGCCCAACACGGCAGTGGAAAACTTTTCTTGGGTGCTGCCAAACACCACCAAACACCTCTAGTCATCCTAAACTTCAGAACTAATCACTCATCGCTGATCATTCATGGCTTCCTCCTACTAGGATCTCTAAAGCTCTGTCGGCAATGGGTTCTTCCCATGTGGTGCTTCGATGACCTATCAAGTAGCCAATTCTTCAATAGTCAGCATGTGGACCCCTATGATAGTCACCTGCCACATCAAACTACCAAACCCAATCAATAGAGTCTTAGCACTCTAACATGTGGATCGGCCTAGTCAGCACCGTACACTCCCAGCATAGATGCCATGTGGCCTGCTACCTCACACAGTCATACCACTAACTCAATAATTTTTTCTACCATGTAAGAGTTTTTATGACATGTGGATGAGCTAGACACTAACGTCACCTACCATGTCACCCAAGCAGACTTTTTTTGCTGATGTTAGCTTTTCATGATATTAAATTTGATAGTTGTTTGACCATCATCTATGCTGCAAAATACACTGCTATGATGGTCAATTGATCATCAAATTTAACCCAATTTTTTGCTACCTAGACCCCTCTCTAGATTTAGTTTTGATTTGATAGTCCGACTTTGGGAGGTCACATCTTAGTCATCTAAACTCCAAATCATGTGCAATTTTTTTGATATTGGGTGGAATTTCTTGAACTTTTCTATGGCGTTATTCTATTTTGGTTTTGGTGCACAAATTTGTTAGAAATTTTATTTCTTGGAAACTATACTTGTCTAATCCTATATTTTACAACTTCAAATTCTCCATATAGGCTCATTTGGACAAATTTTTAGGTTCCATTTTTTTTAATGTTCTTAATTTCTTGTCTACTTTCCATATCTACAATCAAATTAAAGGGTTGTGTGGATAAAAATATCACTTTTAGAATTAGGTCCTTTTTTGCATTATATTGCTTTGATTACTCTTCAAAATTGTTGTGCATCTAAGCAACAATGCTTAGTACTAGATTTGAACCTCAAAAGGGAGTTGTAAATAGAAAAATTAGAAGTTCACCTTGTCCATTTTGACAAGTGGCCTATTGTAAACACACTACATATAAAGTGCCAAAAGCATCATTTTTGGGGGTTTCTTTGATTGAGTGAATAGGGGGGTTTGTATTGTGCTGTTATGTCTCTCTTTTGTGTTGTTTTAATTTTTTGTATCATGGGTTCACCTAAAACTCCACTTCTAACTTCACACAATTATACTACATGGAAAGATATTGTATGGAGTAGATTAATGGAAAAAGGTTTAAATCTATATGTAGATGGTACAATTACCAAACCTACTAATGCTATAGCACTAGTTGATTGGAAAATAAAAGATAATTAGGCTTTAGAAATTATCAAGAGTTTTGCTCATAGAGATCTCTTCTTCCACATTTCTAGCTTTAAGGAAGCCAAGGGTGCTTGGGAAAAATTTGAAGGGTTGTATGGTAAGGTGGATGAGGAAAAGGGATTCCAGATTGAGGATGATCTACTTCTCTTGGATCCTAAAAATTTTGACACAATTCAAGACTATATCAACAAAGCCAATGAATTGAGAGCACTACTTAAAGATTGTGGTAATCCCATGAAGGACGATCAATTGATTCATCACATCCTGAAGAGGCTGCCTTTAGAGTATGCATTTTTGTTTCAAGTTACAAAACTCATAGGTTGACCATGGGAAGTTCCTTCACTAAGCCTTCATTTGATGCATTTGCAGAAATGTTGTCATTGGAACAATCCAAGTTGATAAATATGGGAATTCTCAAGTCATCAAAGACCAAAGCATTGGTGGCTACTAATGAGAACCAATCAAATCAATAAGGCAAAAGTTCTACCAACAGCAAGAAAAAGTAGTGGAAGCAAAAACCACAATTAGAGAAACAAAAATCTTCCTCCTCATAGCAAGGTAATTCTTCTTCCAACAAGAAGGGAAACAACAACAAGAAGGACAAACTATTTTGTGCATATTGCAAGAAATTGAATCATAATGAGCATCATTGCAAGACTAAGAGAATCGATGAGTTGGAAAACCTACTTAGGAAGAACAAAATCAATGTGTCAAATGCTTCAAGGATTCAAATCCACCCACTACAAAGGGAAAAGGGAAAGCACTTATGGCAGGTTCAAGTTCTTCAAGGGAATGGATTATTGACTCAAGTGCCTCATATCATATGGGTTCTTCAAAAGGGGACTTTTCTTCATTGAAGCAATCTAAGGTTCGTCATATCTTTGTAGGAGATGATATAAAAATGGAAGTTGAAGGGAAAGGATAGGTTGAAATGGAAAATGAAGAGTTCAAAGAAGTTCTCTATGTTACCAACCTTAGCTCTAATCTCCTTTCAATCTACCAAATCACTCACTATGGAGATGGCAATAAAGTTGAGTTCCTTCATGATTTAGTAATGGTATGAAATCTTAAAGATGATTCACTTGTTGCAGTGGGTAAATTCAATCATGACAAAAGGCTTTATTCCTTCTCCCACTTTGTGCCTAAGTCTCCTTCACATGCCTTGTTGACACAATCTCATTCACAAAGAAAATTATGGCATGAGTGGTATGGACATCTTGCCTTTCACTATCTTCATCAACTTTGCTCAAACAATATGGTCAAAGGTCTACCTACAATCAAATTTTCTAAGGGTGAATGTTCAATTTGTTTAATGGATATGCATCTAGAAGAAAAGTATGATAAAGGGAAGTCTTCAAGAGCATCAGTTGCTCTTAAGTTGGCTCACATCGTTCTAGTAGGTCCTTTTTTAATAACATCAATTAGAAAAGGTTGCTACATCTTCACTTTCATTGATGACTTTTCATGCTACATATGGGTCTACTTTCTTAATCACAAGAATGAAGTGTTTGATAAGTTTCTAGCCTTCAAGATTCATGTTGAAAAGAAATCAAAGAAAGCCATCAAGGTTCTTTGCATGGAAAATGAAAGAAAATATGTGAACTCAAGAATTAGAGACTTTTGTGAACTTGAGGATATTGATCTTCAAAATCCAATAGCATTCAATCTGCAAAAGACAAATGTTGTAGTAATGAGGATTAGAACTCTTAAGTCTATGGAAAGTTGCATGATTCAAGCCAAGTCTCTTGATCCATCACTTGAAGTTGAAGCTATAAGTAGTGCCAATCACATACCTAATCAGTCTCCTCATTATTTCTTAGATGGAAAAGCTCCTTTTGAGGCATGGTGTGGCAAAAACCAATTGTGAAACACTTTAGAGTCTTTGGTTTTCTAGCATGGGCAAACATGTTTTCCAGAGAATGCAAGGCATCACCACCAAGGCCTTGTAATTTCATTGGATATGAAGATGGCGTTAAGGCATATAGACTTATAGATCTTGAGACTCATGAGATTTTTATAGAGAGGAATGTTCACTTTGAGGAAAATTCACCTAGCTTATCCTCTAATCCTTTTTGTACTTCATATATTGTGGAAATTGATAGTGACAATAGTGATAGTGATTCAATAGATTTAGATATGTGGGATCCTATTGATAGATGCAGAACAAGGTCTCTGTATCAACACATTTCACATGCATATATTTCTATAATGATAGGTCTGTGCAATTTAGTACAGTTGGATACACCTTGTCTTCCAGTTCTAGCAATAGGGAATGACTACATAATAGATATTTTAGGTTTGCTTGTGGAGTCCCATATAGAAGATTTAGGAGACATTGTTTATGATATACATCTTCTCTTTGATGAAGAAGATCCTTCTTCAGTTGTTGTGAGGGCTCACTTTGACCCTCTTATCCATTATCTAAATGATCAATCTTACTAGGTTGATATGATTATGGATCCTTATGTACAATAGTTGCAGGAGGTCTCTTTATCATTTGAGGAGATACATGGTTATTTATAACATGTTCTACATCCATCCTTGCTAGATCTAACATTGTTCTTTTCATTAGTATTAGAAGGGGTGATAACCAATATCAAGACATGGACAATTGAATAGGTTTTAGAGACACCATTGATCTTTGAGATTTTTTTGACACATTGGAAAAGCATCTCATATGTACCAATGACATTGTTTCTTCCAAAGGGGAGAAACATTATTCAACAATCATGGATCAGCTTCTACATTGGAGTAGCTATTACTGATAGGCATTCTACATTGGGGTGACTACCTTGTCTCCTTTCTTTTTCTTTTGCTCTCTTATGGGGAGGACCTTTTCCTCTTTTGGGATAGTTTTCTTCTCATACTTCTCTATTGTATATACATGATGTATGTCATAATGGGGGGGTCTTGATTACTCAATCCATCCATGTATCTTGTTTTTTCATCTCTCTTTTTGGGGGAGGATTTTTCCCATGAGGTTTTCCCTCTTTCTCTACTTTATGAGAGATTTCATTGTTTTTGTACATGGGTACCTAACATGGCCTTGTAGCTAGGACCCATCATGCATTTTCATCCTAGCTTTTGTCAGCTTAAGTGCATTCCCCTAAGTTGCACTTAAGGGGAGTTTGTTGGTGTATATAAGTATTTACTTATTACAATTTACTTAAGTTTACTTAGGTCAATGAATTATTTTATTATTTATTAAATTAGACACCTAGGAGTATGCGTACTCATATGAGTTGTCTTGTTGACAACATAAGAGTTAGCATCTCATTTTAGCACATGGTGTCTACAACATAATTTTACATGACACACCTTTGTAGGCTTATCCTCTCATCATCACACTAACTCTTGTCCTTAATGGAGGATAATCCACTCCTAGTGGACATGTGCCTTATTGTTAGACTTATCAGTGTGTTGACTCCTAGTCAATCTAGAGGCCTTTATATTCAAGCACTACTAGTATGTGTGTACATCAATTGAATATCATATTGTTATTCTGATCATACTTTATTGATCCATTCTATGCTTGATCTTGAGTTCCTTGATCATGGGTGATTTTTCCATAAGGAAAATTCTTACAAAACCCCTCTCAAATAGTAGATACCCTTGTGAAAATACTTTTAAAAAACTTAGTAATCTTCAAATTCCAACATAGTAATACAAAATTCTATGCTAAATGCTATTCCAAAATTAATAACTAGAGAAGATAATAAAGCTCTAGAAAAGGCTTTCTCTAAGGAGGAGATAAGAACAACACTTTTTACCATAAATCTAGACAAGTCCTTAGGACCAGATGGGTTCTCAGCTTTCTTTTTTCAAAAAGTATTGGGAAATCATAGGAGATGACTTATGTCGAGCAATAGAGTAACTAGGAATTCAATTTCACTATTAACAAAAATTAACAATACATTTTTAACCTTAAAACCCAAAAATTCAATAGTAGATAATCTAGGAGACTATTGCCAAATAGTTCTTTGTAATAGAATTTATAAGATACTGACTAAATCATTAACAAATAGGCTCAAAACAATAATTCCAAAACTAATTTTAGAAGAAAAAACAAGGTTTATACCTAATCAGCTAATCCTAGATGGCATAATAACTATTCAAGAAGTTATTCACTCAACAAAAATCTACAAAGAAGCTTGCATGTTGATGAAACTTGACATCCAAAAATCTTATGACAAAGGAGATTGGCTATTTCTATTTAAAACCTTAGAAGCCTTAGGCTTTTCACATCAATGGATAAATCTAATATATAATTGCATAGCAATGCCAAAAATATCTTTATTAACGAATAGTACCTTGGAAGGTTTTTGTTGGAATTACAATAGGAAAGGTAAACTTCTAAGCGGGCGAGGGGGTGTAATTTAGTGCTTTAAACTTTAACCAATAAAATATTCACCACATGTCCACCTCACATATTCAATAAGTAAACTGAAATAACATGTAAAACATATACAACTAAAGCATGTAAACAAGTAAGAATTCACACATATATGACACAAGATATGATTACCTAGAAACCCTCCAATGAGAAAGTAAAATTGGGGTGGGGGTGACACCCACAAATCTTCACTACTGCAATAATAAAGTGTATCCAATGAAGGTTACAATGTTTGATCATGAAATATGATCTACCTTGTAAAAAGTCTTCCTTATTAAAGCCTTACAAAGACTATTAGGTCTCATCCTATTAAAAGATTTCAAAACCCTATTAGAAGTGTGTCTAGTTAAAGGACTTCAACTCACAATTAAGTAAGCACCTTGTTAGAGGATTTCAATACAACCTATTAGGACTACTTTGTTAAGAGATTTAATTGAATCACCTATTAGAATGTCTCAATAATGATCCTATGATTAACACTCTAATGCTTGATGATAGATCTCCTCTATTTTGTTGTGTACTTAATCCTTCTTGATCATATGTCTCTCTATTATTCACTATTTCCTTCCTCTGTTCTCCTTTAACTAATTTTTCAATTCAATTCAGATCATAATTTCTTGGTTACCATGAATGTCCTGGTTTGTGCTTGCAAAACTCTCCTTGATCATTAATTCATTCCCTTTCCACATACATTTAGAAGTTTAGGATTTTTCCTCCTTAAGAAGACCTAGGTGACTTAGGGTTAGGTATTAATAAATAGTTGTGGTTCATCCATATTGTCGCTTAAACCTTCCCTTTACCTAATTGGATGCATGCAACACATAGGGATTCCCACTTAAGATTTGTCCTTATCAACAAATATCATAATTCAATCCTTCAACTCAAAAATGATTTACATAATAGTTTGTGCCAATACAAATAACTATGAAAAAAATTTGTTACTCGGCATCTAAAGTCCCTGGTGCTCAACACATACTATGACTTCAATTCTATTACTCAACATCTGAATGACTCAACATGCACTTCTTCCTTAGCTCCTTAATCACTTGGCACATACTATCTACTGGGCACTTGATTGACTCGACATATGAGTGACTTAGCATTCACCATTTACTCCGCATGCACTAAATTTACATGTTGTTCTTGGAATTTGTTACTTGTTCAACATGAACTAAGTAAGCGACTTAAGTGTATAGACACTCACTTGTCAAAACCAATCTAAGATTAGTAATCTCCCCCTTTGACATGAGTGTCAAAAACACTTGGTCATACATTAATACTCTTGTTCTCATGAGCATAACATAAATGACTTATTTAGCTTCTATACAAAATTTCAAAATATCAAAATTTTGGAACATGACTTATACCTCAAAATCTTATAACTCCCTGTGAGTTGTTTGATCTGTTCTGTATTGTATTCTATATCAAAATCCTTCTCTTGTGAGTAGATTTGCCTTAACTGATATTCTTTCTCTATTTTTTTCTTGCTTGCTCTTTCCACTTGCTCTTACTCTTGTTCTTACTCCCCCATTCTTTCTCCCCTTAGCTCTTACTCCCCTTTGTTGACACTAATGTCAATGAGTTATACACTAATAGTATATTTTTCCAAAAAGGATTTGTGGACCTCAAGTATAATTTTAAGAGCTACATCACAATTATCACATTCTACCTCCAAAGACTTAATTTGGATGGCTAGCTTGGTAGCAAGGTGTACTAAGCCATCTAATGTAGAAAGATTGGGGTCTTTCTTCATAAGTGTTTCTGCATAGCTTAGCTCCTTGTGTAGAATCTCCATGTGAGGAGTCAATGTAGACTAGATTTTAATTATTTTATCCCTTATGTTGACTTCATCTATGTGTAATGTTTCTAACTAACTTTGGGATTGAAAAAGGGTCCTATAGTGTTTCTCACCTTGAGCTAGAGTCTTGGGAAATTTTGCACCAAATGACTGCATTTAACTCTCCAAGATCAGGATATGATTCCTTATCTATTGTATGAAGAGTGTAGGATTACATGATTTTGTGTATAGAGAGAAAATGTTCTCTAGTACCTTCTTCACACTATCTATCTTAGTTGCCAATGCAACTCGTGGTAGTGTAATTTCACTAGATATCTTCTCATTCACTTTATTTTGAAACTTCTTCTTAGACCATTCCAATAATTTGACATCTAGGCCTATATTACTTTCTCTTTCCACTATGTTGCTCAATTGTTCAATGATTGGATTTGTTTCATCTAGAGTAGGTAGACTAAATGCATCTAAGAAAATGTCTTTGATCTCAATCAAAGCTTGCTTCTTCCTATGCTCTCTTCTAAGTAGTTCTTAATTTTTCTTCCTTGCTAGGGCATCTTGTAGTATACCCATCTCCAAAATTGTTATTACAAAATAATAAAACTTTGACAATATAATTTCTTCATCTAGGCTAACATCTCCATAAGTAATTACCTCTTCTACCTTAGATGAGCTAGGACTCAACACTAAAAATTGCAAAGGTGTAGCATCTCTGCTTGGCCTCTGAAGAGTTTGACTGGAAGGAGTTCTTGATTTTGGTAATGTTACTAGTGCTTGAATTTCTCCTAGCTCCTTTGGCTTGGGTGTCAAATTTGTCTCTTCAAACTTATCATTTTTTTCCTCTTTGATTTTAGTTGTACCTTGAGCTTTTGCTAGAGGTGCATATGCATTTTTCCAAACCTATTTTGCTTTGTGTCCCATCATTGACTAGTGTTTCCACCTTGTCTTCTCCAATTTTCTCAACCATGCCTTTTTTAGATTCTTGTATATTTTATGAGACTGGAGTCCCTTCCATGATTGTAATGATAGTGTGTCCTATTGTCTTCTTCCTTTAGTATACAACTAAGGGTTGTGAAGGTTGTGCACTTGTGACATGAGGAGTGATTGTAGGTGTTTCTTGTATTTTCACTTCCTCCCCTATAGTCATAGTCTTTGACTTTTGAATTTCATCTACACTTATCAATATAGGGTTGTCACATAATTTAGCCTGTAGTTTAGATTGGATAAGTATCCTTTTCAAATCTTCTTGTATTAGGGAATTAATGTTCTAATCAGTAGGATCAAAAACATCCTTTACTAAGATAGTTTCAATACTTACACTTATCACCTATGGAGGGTTGGCACTCAAAATTTGTGTATCTTGTATGCACTATTCTATTTATTGCTCTTCCTTAGCTAGTGCTTGATCATCAATATTCATATCAGTGCCTCCCTCAACTATGCCTTCTTCATTGTTATCCTCTTCATCATCTTCCACCTCAATAGGTTCTTGTTCACCTTCTTTTGCTGTGGTTAGTCCATATGTAAGTTTCCACATCTATTTGAACTTCTTTACAACATCCTCTATGTTGTTCTATAATATGCTAAATGCCCTATGTAATCACCTAAAAATGGTCATCTAGACTATTAGCTCCCTTCACAGCATTTTGGCTAAATTAATTAAATCATTTACCTAGACCAAATTGCTAATAATCAATCAATTTGATTATAACCTCTAGTTTGACTATGCTATCCTAAGTTCATTATTTGATTAAAAGAACATGTCCCCTTTTAATTAAATAAAAGACCCCATTCTTCTAACCCACTTAAGGTGCACACATAAAGTCTTTTTTCTATTTTGCAATTAAAAGAAAATGCTTTGTGACTTTTGTCTCATATGACAAGTCAACTTATATTCTATTGGTTGACTTGTGTGTGCACATGGATCACTCCTCTTTTCAAATTCCACCATTGATCATCCACCATCTTCATCTTGATCTCTACCATCTGTACGACTTTGAAAGGGAGAGAGCTTTCTCCCTCAAAAAATCCATCTTTTGAGTATTGTTATGCTACAGGTTTTCTAATAGGTTTCTTTGGAGCTTTGTGGAGAACTTCTATTTCTTGTCTACATTCTCTCATACCATGGCATTTTAGCTTAGATTCATGTTGCATGTTAGTTTAGCTCCTACTTTGCAATAATCTCTCACATAGCTTAATATTTGGATTGTAACACTCTCATACATTTTTTAGCATAGCTGCATTTTGCATTCTCATCTTAGCTTAGTTTCCATACTTGCATTGCATTCTTGAGGAACTCCTTGAGACATTTGCATTCTTGCATCTTGTCTTTGGAACCTCCCATTGCATGGTTTACTAGCAAGAAGAGTATTCCTAAGGCTCATCTAAGAGCCCTTGAACTTGAAATACACTCTCTTGCACTTCGTAGATAGGGAGCTCTAAGTTGGCATCCAAGCATTCCAAACTCATGGAATCATTTGGATAGAAAGGTTTAGAGTGGGACACTTTCGAGTGTACACCCTATACTTAGATACGAATCTCATAGCATATTTATTTATTGATTTAGACATTTGTGTCTTGCTCAGTTTTGGCATAACTTGAATGAGGATTGTCTCCCTAATTTTCTTCTTTGTGTCTAAACAATAGTGTTATTTTTGCTCAACTCTATCATATAAACTCTTAGGTATGGAGTTGGCAATTTCTAGAGGAGCTTTCTTGAAAGTAGCCATCATGGCATATATTGCCTCCTGTATTGATTCTTCTCAATATTTCCAAGATCATCAAATTCAATGTGAGAGAAAACTGACAAATCGATATTTTTTCTAATGTTCTCACATAAATTATCTAGGTCTAAGGAGGGATTGTGAATCGCCACTTGGAATTGGTTGTTGTCATCAGATGCAGTCTTCTCCTCATCAAATTCATCTTGAGAAACATACTTTCTTCTTGGTCTTTTCTATACACCACCTTCCTACTCTTTAGGCTTGCCTACCTCTTTAGTGTTCTATGTAGTGACTCTTGTACTAGCCCTTGTGGGAGGTGTTGTTGGTTTTGGTTGACTAGGTTTAGCAACCTTATTTGTTCTTGTCAATGCTTGTGTCTTTACCTTTCTTTTCTTCTTTTTAGTAGGAATAAGTGCCTCCTTGGCTTCTTCTCCCTTGGAATCTTTTTTAGTTTCTATTTCCTCTTCTTGTAATCCTCTCCCCGACCTTGTGTCAATTCCATTGGTTCTTGAGCCTATGTGTCTTCTTCTTCCTCTTCTTCCTCTTCCTTGGCTCCTTCACAAAATTTTTCTTTCAATTTCTTTACCAATTTATTCTTCTTCCTGACCACAAATGCAGTCTTCAACTCCATAGTGATTTTTGATATGGCCAATTCATAGTTAAAAAATGTTGTGGCTCCTTTGTTCACTTCTTCTGCAAGTAATGTTGTGATTGTTGTAGAGGCCTCATCAACATTTATGTCATAACCTAATGGCCTTATCCATCTCACTCTAGGAATTTCTACTTGAACATACGTGTGATTATTGTCAACTAGAAAGAAAACATTATCATAATGTTTCTCTACTAGTGAGATGGGAATCCGTAATCTCGTCTTCATAGATTGTTTAAAATCTTCAAAATAACTAGTCATTACTGACTAAATTTGTTTACCTAATTGTTTAATGAATTCTTCTATCTATATTGCAATTGATCTATTTGTCTTCCATGCAACCTTACCAAGTGTAGGAAATTTATTCTAAACATAGAAGAAAATACATGCCAAAATAGATCCAAATTTACACTAAGCACTCTTTGTTTTCCTTATAGCTCCTAGATTTTCAATCAATTGCTGCAACTATAACTTGGCAAGATCATAAGTATGATCTTTCTTCACAATTTTGTAGCCCATGCCCATTGCAATGCAAGGTATATTGTTTAATCTACTCGACTTATAAAACTGGTGTGCTATTACTCTCACTACAAAAGCTATCAGGGGATCCATGATTGTATCAATTGTCATTCCCCTTTTTTTTGATACAACCCCTATGTTCTTTTCAATGATTTCCTTTGACTCACTTCTCATAGTCTTTGTTTGATCTAGAGTTGGATACCCTAGTACCCTATGAACACATTTCTTTCTAATTTTAACTAGCCCATCCTCTAACCATAATGAGTTGTCATGAGTTCTTCTTAAGACAATCCTAATCCACTCAATTTTGAAGACATTTGGAAAATATAGGGTACGAGTTAACCCTTTTTTTCTCAAAAATATTGAATTATTCCTTCGATACTCCATTTTCACATAGTCTTCCATATTTTTCTCTAATTTCCATGTTATCTATGCTTCCAATATTGTAAGTATAACAATTCTTGACATCTTGTATCATTAAGACTTATGGTAGTATCATAGAAAATGCACTAGAGGGATCCTTCTTATATGTTATATCTAGAATAGTCTTGAAAATAGGTTTTTTAATCTTATTGCTAATTAAATAAATATTTAAAACCTCTTTTCCCTCTACACCTTTTTCTTTAGAAGAACTAGATGCCATCACATATATCTAGGGTTTGCAAAATTTGAAATTTAATAGCTTGGTACATGGTAAATACTTTACAAATACTAATGAAATGGTGTTGAATAGCCATTCAAATCTCATGAAAATGCTCAAATGAAATTCTCTAGACCACCTTTATCTCTTTGTCTTCTTTCTTGAATTCAAATGATGTTAAATGAGAAAAAATTAATCAAATAGCCCTTAAAACACTACAATTAATACTAAGTGCTTACATAGTTGTAAGCTCAGCATCAATTGATTTTTGGCTCACTCAGCATCCATATATCTTTTCCATTCACTTAGAAACCATTACAAGCTTGACCTCAACTAACCAATTTTGTTAGCTTAGCATCCACTAACATTTTACTCAGAAACCATAAGAGACTTTTCATGTTCGGTAGTAACATGAAAAAGATGACAAAACTTTAAAGATTTTTCCTTGATTTCTAATAACACTTTGCGTCTTTATTCATGCATATGTAATCTTTTTAGAATTAAATATTTGGAATAGATGTATGGTATATATCTTTAAATATTAGTCCCACATACCTCTCGATTGCTTAGTTTGATGAGGTGTGATCACCTGACCCATTGGGTGAAGTGATCTCATCTGCACTTGATGTGCTACAATCCTCCTTTCTCTTCCATGTCTTGTTCATCTCATTTCTAACATTTTCAATATCTACTTTTCCTTTGCCTTTTTTGGACTCACAACTTGGTGCTTTTGAGCTTGTTGGAAAATATCGGCTGATGTGGTTAGTCTTCAAATAGCTAAAACATTTGGTTTGACTCAAGCACCTTTTGTAGCCACTCCTAAAGTGTGTTCTAATATAGTTCTCAGGAACATGTCCATACTCTTGATAGTAGTGACAACTATACCTTGTGTTATAATCCCAATTATAAAAGTTGTCATTGTTCTTTACCTTTGTCTTCTTGTTTGATGACCATATGGGTTTGGATCTGCACTCAAAAGCTCTATGTCCATACTTCTAATAGTTATAACAATATCCTTCAAATCTTTGAGTGTACATGGTCTTGGTTCTGCATTCGTGTGCTTGATGACCTTGTTTTTTGCAACTTATGGTAGTGACCCATGGTCTTCTTCCTGCTCCTACGCAAATTAGTAGTATGTCCTTTCTTACCACAATTATGACAAGTAGGTTTTGAGTTCTTACCTTTGTTACTTCTTTCTTCAGTGCTTTTGGATGATTCTCCTTCTTCAGTACATGTGTATCCCAATCTAGATGTATCATTGTTAAATCTAGGAGATCTCATCAATTGTTCAAAGTACTTGATAGCTTCATTTGGTTTATTGAAAATTTTAGAAAACTCCTTTTTTCCCTTTTTAGATCATTGCTCAACTATTCATTCTGCAACTTCAATGTTGTTATCTTAATGTCTTTGGCATTCAATTCATGATTTGCAATCATCATTTGATCCAAATTTTCTAATTACATGTTAGCAATCTTAGTTACTTCCAATGATTTCTCCTCTAGTCTACTAGTAAAAACTCTTTTATCATCTTCAATCATGAATTTTTATACCATAACTTTCTTTTTCTATTTGGTCACCTCACATAGTAATATGGCTTGTGACTCTTGCTCTATCTTAACATTTCTAATCTCTTTAGCTAGGGTTTGGTTCTTTTCTAATAGATTTGCAATTGACACATCAAATTAATTGGAGTTTCCATTTCAAATAGCTTAGTAGTGTCCATCTCTTGGTATTTTGTGTCATTCTCCTCAATAGAAATTTCCTTCCTTCTTCTCAATGATTTCTTTAGATCATCTCTTGCTTCATTCAACTAATGTGGAATGAGTTGTATTTCAATCTCCCAGTTCTTAATGATCTTTCCCAACTTATAGACTTCCATTTCCAAGATCTTTCCTCAAAGCTAAAAAGCTTCACTTTTAGAGAACAAGGCTCTGATACCAATTGTTGGAATTACATTGAGAAAGGTAAACTTCTGGGGGGTGAATTAGTGCTTTAAATTTTAACCAATAAAATATTCACTACACATCCATCTCATATATTGAATAAGTAAACTAAAATACCATGTAAAGTATATACATCTAAAACATGTAGAAAAGTAAGAATTCACACATATATGATACACAACATGATTACTTAGAAACTCTACAATGAGAAAGTAATATGACACCCAAAAATCTTCACTAGTAGAATAATAAAGTGTATCCAATGAAGATTACAATGTTTGATCATGAAACATGATCTACCTTGTGAAAAGTTTTCCCTATTAAAGGCTTACAAGGACTATTAGATCTCACCCTGTTAAAAGATTTCAACACCCTATTAGAAGTGTGCCTAGTTAAAGGACTTTAACTCACAATTAAGTAAGAACCTTGTTAGAGGATTTCAATATAGCCTATTAGGAATACTTTGTTAAGAGATTTAACTAATTCACCTGTTATAATGTCTCAACAATGATCCTATGACTAGCACTCCAATGTTTGATGACATAGCACCTCTATTCTATTGTGTACTTGATCCTTCTTGATCATATGTCTCTCTTTTGTTCACTATTTCCTTCCTCTATTCTCCTTTAACTACTCCTACAATTTAATTTAGATCATAATGCCTTGGTCACCATGAATGTCCTAGTTTGTGTTTGCAAAACTCTCCTTGATTATTTATTCATTCCCTTTTCACATACATTTAGAAATTTGGGGTTTATCCTCCTTAAGAAGACCTAGGTGACTTAGGGTTAGGTATGAATCAATGGCTATGATTCATCCATATTGCCACTTAAACCTTCCCTTTACATAATTGGATTCATGCAATACATAGGGATTCCCACTTAAGATTCATCCTTATCAACAAAATATCGTAATTCAATCCTTAAGTTGGCTCAAAAATGATTTACATAGTGGTTTTTGCCAACACAAACAACTATGAAAAATTTGTGTTACTCAGCATCTAAAGTCCCTATGCTCGACACATACTGTGACTTCAATGTTGTTACTCAGCATCTGAATAACTCGACATACACTGCTTGCTTAGTTCCTCAATCACTTGGCACATATTGTCTTCTCAGCACTTGAGTGACTCACATATGAGTGATTCAATACTCACTATTTACTTGGCATTCACTAAAGTTACATGTTGTGCTTGGCATATGTTACTTATTCGACATAAACTAAGTGACTTAAGTGTATAGACACTAACTTGTCAAAACCAATCTAAGAATAATAGTTTCTTCAACATCTCTAGAGGCATAAGAAAAGGGGACCCAATCTCTCCATTCTTTTTTATTATAATGGAAAAAACCTCCACCAAAAGTATTAAAAAGGGACAAGAAGAGTCTCACATAAAAGGAACATTGGTAGTAGAAAGTATCCCTTGAATAACTCATCAATAATTTTTAGATTATGTCATCCTACCAAAGGAAATCTCAATAAAAAAAGCTAGAAATTTCAAATATATCATATTAACATATATGAAAGCTTTAGGACAAGGTGTTAATATAGGAAAATCTAAAATTTTCTTACTAAGTACTCTACCTCAATTAGAAGACAGAATTTTCCAATTAATGGGATATAAAAAAGGGAATTTTCCATGTGAATATCTTGGAATCCAACTGGAAAAGAATATGAATGAGACTAAATCTTGAAAACCAGTATAAGAAAAGTTGGAAAAAGGAATGGAGACTTGGAAAGGCAAGTGGCTAAGTAGAGCAAAAAGGGTAACCAAACTAAAAGTTGTTATATCAGAAATACCAACCTACCAAATGTCTTGCCTTTGTCTTCCAAAAGGAGTAAAAAAAAAGCTAGACAAAACTATAAGAAACTTTTTCAAATGGACTAGATGAAAAGAAAAAAAACAACTCTTATAAAATGGGAAAATATTGTTGGCAATATGACTAAGTATTATAAGTTGATATAGTGATGGAGTTGTCATTTATGGTAAGATATATTTTATGGTAAGAAGGCACATTGTACATATAAGAATTCCATAGTTAGACATGGAAAATTGTCTAAGTGTCAAATAGTTTTTTAAATAGAGAAGGAATAGTTTTGATTTGTACAGATGACAAAGTAATATTTGGCATGTGCACAGTTAACGACAGGTAGTATAGTATGTTAAGATAACATAACTAAGTGTGTAAATATGTACAAGTAGTATGGATGGAGTTATGCAATAAGCACCAATAAAGGAAGTGTACAGAGCATTAAAAAGTATATCAATAATTAGGTAATTGTAGGTTAAAGAATTATTTTTTGTACAAAATAATTATTTAACTAATTAAGGATGACATCCTAAATGTTAATCCTAAGTGAAAAAGAGTTAATTATGTATTTAGCCAAGTGTGTGAAACCTTGAAGGACAACTGGGAAGTTTTGATGAAATGTAAAGATATAAATGAAAAGACTATACTATGGGAAGAAGTGTGCAAGTTATGTATGATATGAAAACTATGTGATATGAATTTTGATGTATAATCAGAGGTATGTGAAGAGAAGTGAAAGAAATATCATATATTGAAGATATCAACAATAAGAGGTTTTTGTATCCATCTCTTTTATATAAGAGAATTGTATTGTGTAATTGCATGTTTGGGTAGTGGACTCATCTTGCATACATTATGTAACTGTATATACCAACTCCTAATAGGGTTAAGGCTTTTAACAAGGCCTGGTCCTCTAACAAGGATAGAGACACTATATGTACTTAATAGATTCATAATAGGGTCAACATCCTTAACATGATACTTTTATTTAATGGATCATTTTGTGGGTACCATCCCCACTAGGGTTTTCCTTTGGCTAGGGATTCCCTAGTTAAAAAAAATGGTGTTATGAGCTCTTTTTGTGTATGGTTATTATTATTGTTCAACATTGTTAGTTTACTTTCATATGCATATTATAAAGTAATTAATAATATTTAGTTTTGGGAAAAAAATTGTAGAATACTAATTCAACCCCCTCCCCCCTCTCAGTATTATCTATTTCTAAAAATTGGTATCAGAGCCCAGTTACTCTAAAGAGAATTAACAGCTAGAGTAAGATCCCTATGAATATGGAACAATTAGAGAGGAATCTTGGAGAAGCCCTTGAGAAAATTGATCTTCTTGCTAAAGAAAGAGGTAACCTAAAAGAATAGTATGAAGATGAAAAAGACTACATTTGGAAGTTGAAAGACACGTTTGATCATCTCAAATCCAAAAAGGAACCTAGAAAGAAGACAAAAGATAGTGATCAGTTAGAAACATTAAAAAAGGGAAATGAGATTTTGAAACATGAGTTAAAGATTATAGAACTAAAGTCAAGTCTAAAGAAAGATGATAGCAAGGTTGAGTCAAATTTGAAATCTCAAAATGCAGATCTAAGATCCCATTTTATAAAAGTGGCATCTGAACTTGATTCCATCAAGATAGAGCATGCAAAATTTGAGAAGTACAATACTATTGTGAAAGGAGAGTTAACCCAAGATAAGCAAAAAAATATAAAATTTATATTCCAATAGTGAGAAAATTGATGAGAAACTATTAGAGACCTTCCTATGATAATGATGGTCTTGGATATTTCATTGGAGAAAAATTAGCAAAGAAATCTAAAGAAAGAAAGAAACCAGTTCTAGTTGTTGAAACCCCTAAACATAAGAAGAATGATCAAAATGAGATTAAATCCAGTCAATCTAAAGATGTACCTAAAGAAGTTGAACATGTAAGTCAAATTTGGAAAAGTGATGAACCTAGGAAAATAGAGAAAGTTGTGTATTTCCTACCACTAGTTTTCTTTTCATGTTTATGTTGCCAAACTCTTTTAGGTTAGTTTTATGATTATGTTTTATGTTAGGAATATTTGGTTACCAGATTAGATTTAGATGTATTAGTAAATAATTGTATTAAACAAGATAATCATTGGTTCACTAAAGATATACCAATCTGAGTGTTCTTGTAGGGTCCTCTCTCTATTCTAGGGTCTCCAATAGGGCTTCATGATCAATATTAGTAATAGTAAAAAGTTATTTTACTTTTGGTCTTCTTTGATGCTTCAACAACTTCACATTTGTTTTTATAATAAGATGTAAATATATGAGAATTGTTTTGTGCTTTTGATAGTCTTTGAATGTAGGAATTCCATTCCTTCTAAGGATGTATGTCCATAGCCATGTTCCAACAAAAGCAACTAAACTAGTAGGATATATGAATCCATCATCATCTATGATTGGTTCAGAAAGATTTTGTTTACCTCTTATACAATGTGCTAACCAATAATTTGATTTCTCATCATTTCCCTGTGGTTCAACCAATGCAAAGACATGTCCTAACTAAAGAAGATCTAATAGATGGTTATGCTCAAGTGAAATTTCTATGTCATCATTTCTAATAGAGGGTATGATAGAAAATGGAGTAAGATAGTGTGGATCCCATGTGTCCATCCACTCACTTGACTCATAGTGATCCCAATCATACTGAAATCAACTAGGACAAAAGAAAGCTAGCTATCATGTCCAAATGGTCCATGTATTAGAATTAGTGCTCTGAAATGAATGCATTTTTTATGAATCTCTAACAATAGCACAATCTGATCTATCACCCATGGACCCTTCCTCAACCAACCAAAAGAACTTACATACTACTGAATCAAGAGTCCCCCCTATGATAATGTTGAACTACACCAATCAAAAATGCTATGAGCATCAAGAAGCTCTACTCCTGAACTCTTTAATTGCTCCTTAACTAGAGCTTTCTTCACACATGCCCCTGCTCCATCATGTTCCCCTTTCCCATTTTTAGACACAAAAAACTCCAAATATGAGGCACCCCCTTTTGTACATACATCTTACACAACCAATAAAACATACAAGCATTATTGAATTGACCTATGCAATTATCTTACCAAATGGCATGTCTATCTATAACAATTTCATGCTCCTATAAGAAATTAAAATAATTCTTAAAAAAATATTGCACAAACTTGTGAGAGTGATATCTATCATCACTAATGTAAAAAAAGGTACTCTCTAATAATCTTCTAATTATCTTCTGCATTATCAGGGGCATGTTTATATGTTATGTGGACAAAAGTACAATCTAAATGGAGTTGTAATACTGAGATTGTATCTCATTTTGGGGCTACAATGTGTAGTTCTTTGCATAGTCAACAACTAATATAATAGTGCCAATGGGAAAAGTATCCTTACACATTCTAAATTATTGATCCAACCACTGAGACCTATGACTATGCCTAGCATACTTGTAGAAAAGATTTGTCTTGAAATCTGAAATAAAACTAGCCACACTAATTTCTTTTGCAACCAATTCACATCTAGAGCCCTCACCTCGACTCTTCAATATGTATTTCACCATTTCATATATCTTTTTTTTTACTATTGTCCTCCCAAGATCTTGTTCTACCCCTTGTGGAAACATGTGTCAAATTTGGATAAGCCACCACATCCACATGTGTCAATTTCTCTATTCTCTTGCACTCTTCATCCTGATGATGGATCACTATGTGCGATCCAAAATGTTGATGCTAAAAAATTTAGACACAATCAAATTCTAGAAAAATTCTGATGTAAAGCCACCATATTCTGAACACTTCTCATTCAAGCAAGAATTTCTATAAAAGAAACAACCATTAACTCTACCACATAAAAATTGATCTAGCAAGTCTCTTGATTATTTTGGAAGCCCACTAGCACCACAATTCTCTAACATTTCTTTACTATGCAAAGTAGAACAAATAGAGTGTAATAGTTCATGGTGCATAGAAAAATCCACATGATATTTGCAAAAACATGTATTTCAAATTTTAAGTGGCACACAATAAAATGGCTTCAAAGATTCAAAAGCCCTTTGTGAGATATGCAATCTTGGAGGACTCTCTCTAAATTCTTTGAACAACATAGTTTGACTTACCTCCAAATAATGTTTAGGATGTGGTGTGCAGTCTCTAATGCCAATTCTCAACTTCAACACTTCTTTAACATTGGGTGATACTCTTGAGCTAGAGTGCCAAAACTATGTAATTTATTGCTTCACATCATCAAATAGCTTTTTATCAAAATATGAATGTCTGCCATCAAAAGCTCATGTTTCATTTTGAAGAGGATTGTCAATTCTCTCTCATTTACTAAATGCTCTTCATAAAATAGTACAATTTAGGTTCAAGTCAATAAATATTTGTCTCATATGTCTACCCCTTCTCAAATGATGACTTACCAAAGAGGTTGTAATAACTATTCGAGCAACTCTCTTATCCTTCTCTTGCTATTTTTTTTCAATGGTATTGAGAGCACTAAAAAGATTCTTCACAATAATGACATTTCTTTCTAATTTTTTATTAACATGAATCTTCAATTTAGAAAGCATAAGTCTCATCTTTTGCATCTTTAATAAGTGCATAAAAAGTTGGCATTGCTCCGCCACTGTCTTGTTGTCGAAAAACATCCTATATAGTCTTGAAGCCCATAACTAAATGGTTCTTTGTGATTTTTTTTGCTTCCAAATTGGTAATAATTGTTTCATCAATTTCAATTATCCATTTTGGTGTTCTAGGACCTTCATGTCGATTATAATTAGGAGATATGTAATGTTCTTGTGCATTTTCATGTTTTAACATGGTCAATCATGGCATTTACATTATGAATTGGAAAATTATCATTCTCCAAATTTTCAATCTAAGCATTATCATTATCAATTGGTACATTTTCATTCCCCAACTGTACATATTCTTTATCTAACTCTATGATTTCACCTTTGATCAATACATTGTCAACTTGATTCACAATTAACAAATCTTGTCCCTTCCTTTTATGATTTACTTTGTCTCTTTCCCTATATGCTGCAATGTCTTCATTTGATACCTTCCTTTTGCATTCAGCCTTTCGATGACTATTGCTCCCCATTTAGACAACAATATCAAACATCTAATCATACATTATAGAAAATTTTCAATTGTATGGGCCCCAAGCAATCAATTTTCTTCAAACTCAAGAAAATGGCACCAAAAAAATGTGATTGTTGGGTTTGCAGTGACAAAATATTTTAGAAAAAGTATGCTAGTATTTCAAGTACTTGATCCCATATTGGGTGCCTGATATTATTGGGAATCTGATTCAGGATTGGATACCCAAAATGGTCACCCAAATTTTGGAGGGAAGTCAAAATTTGGCAAGTGCAAGCAATGTGAACAAAATTGTATACTATTATATATTAGTATTTTATTAAATATATTATAGTAATATATATGACTATTATTATTAAATATAATATAGTAATATATATATATATATATATATATATATATAATTATTACTATGATTATTATTATTATATTTAATATATATAATTATTATATAAATATAGTAATGTATTATTATTATTATATAGTTATGGAGTTGTAGGCTAGGGTAATCCATCTATAATTGAAAAAGTTACAATTAAAAAGATAGAGAAATGAATGATCTTGTTTAGAGAAAAAATGTTATTTATTACACCTATAAGGGTTGCGTACAATGAGACAAACACCAAAATTCTCGGATTTCCCAATGCTTCTCTTAAGTGGAAAAATAAAGGCAATGACGAATGAAGGTAAAGTTTTATGATGGGTTGAATGGGTCGAAAGGGGTCATAGGATAACCTATGACCCCCTTTTACACATTTCATGACAACATATGTCCCTAGGGGTCCTAGGACCCCTAGGGACCTAATTTCTTTTTTTGAATGGATCGAAAGGGGTCATAGGATAACTTACAACCTCTTTCAATGCATTTCTCAGCAAGAAACCTAAGAACCTATTTGCTTTGATCAAATCGATTGAAAGGGATCATGGGATAACCTATGACCCCTCTTGACACATTTCATGATAACATATGACCTATTTGATTTGTTCAAATGGGTTGAAATTGGTCATAGGATAACCTATGATCCCTTTTGATGCATTTCATGAAAACATATGACCTATTTGATTTGTTCAAATGGGTTGAAAGGGGTCATAAGGTAACCTATGACCCCTTTTGATGCATTTCATGACAACATATGTCCCTAGGCTAGGGAATTATTTAAATTTTTCAAATGGGTCAAAAGGGGTAACAGGATAACCTATGACCCCTCTTATGACCCCTTTCAATGTATTTCATGACAAAATATGTCCCTTGGGGTCCTACAACCACTAGAGAACTATTTGGTTTGTTTGAATGAGTCAAAAGGGGTCATAGGATAACCTATTACACCTTTTGATGCATTTCATGATAACATCCCTGGGGGTCCAACCTGTTTGGTTTGTTCAAAAGGGTCGAAAGGGGTCATAGGATAACCTAAGATCCCTTTTGACACATTTCATGTCAAAAATGTCCCTAGGGGTCCTACGACACCTAGGGACCTATTTGGTTTATTCAAATGGGTCAAAAGGGGTAATAGGATAATCTATGACCCCTTTTAATGTATTTCATAACAATATATGTCCCTAGGGGTTTTAGGACCCCTAGGGACCTATATGATTTGTTTGAATGAGTCGAAAGGGGTAATATGATAAACTATGATTGCTTTCCATGCATTTCATTAAAACATATGTCCCTAGGGACCTATTTGGTTTGTTTGAATGGGTCAAAAGGGGTCATAAGTTAACTTATAACCACTTTCAACATATGTCCCTATGGGTCCTAGGACCTCTAGAGACCTATTTTCTTTGTTCAAATGGGTCAAAGTGGGTCATAAGATAACCTATGATTCCTTTTGATGCCTTTCATGACAACATATGACCCTTGGGACCTCTAGGGATCTATTTTATTTGTTTGAATGGGATAACCAATGACCCCTTTCAATGTATTTCATGACGACATATGTCCCAAGGGGTCATAGGACCCCTAGGGACCTATTTTCTTTGTTTAGATGGGTGCAAAGGGGTCATAGGAAAACCTATGACACCTTTTGATGCAGTTCATGACAACATATCTCCCTTGGGGTCTTGGGACCCCTAGGAACCTATTTTCTTTGTTCAAATAGGTCAAAAGGGATCATGGGTTTCGACCCATTTCATGACAACATATCTCCTTTAGGGTCCTAGGACCCCTAAGGACCTGTTTGCTTTGTTTGAATGGGTTGAAATGGGTCATAGAATAACTTATGACACCTTTCGACACATTTCATGACAACAAAAGTCCCTTGCGGTGTTAGTAGGGACCTATTTGTTTTGTTTGAATGGGTCCAAAGGAGTCATAAGAATATGACCACTTTCGATGCATTTCATGACAACATATGTCCCTTGGACTCCTAGAACCCCTAGGTACCTATTTGCTTTGTTTGAGTGGGTCAAAAGGGGTCATAAGATAACCTATGACTCTTTCAACACATTTCATGACAACATATGTCACTGTGGTCCTAGGACCCCTAGGGACCTATTTCCCTTGGGATCCTAGGACCCCTAAGGACCTATTTCTTTTGTTTAAATGGATTGAAAGGGGCCATAGGATAACATATGACCCATCTTGATGCATTTCATGACAACATATGTTCTTTGGGGTCTAAGGACTCCTAGGGACATATTTGGTTTGTTTGAATGGGTTGAAAGGGGTCATAGGATAACCAATGACCCCTCTCGATGTATTTCATGACAACATATGTCTGGACCTATTTACTTTATTCGAATAGGTCAAAACGGGATCCTATGACCTCTCTCAATGTATATTATGACGACATATGTCCCTAGGGGTCCTAGGACCCCTAGGGACCTATTTACTTTGTTCAAAGGGGTCAAAATATTTTCAACACATTTCATGACAACATATGTCCCAAGGGGTCCTATGACCCCTAAGGACCTATTTATTTTGTTCAAATGGGTTGAAAGGGGTCATATGATAACCTATGACCTCTTTTGATACATTTCATAACAACATATGTCCCTTGGAGTCCTAGGACCCCTAAAGACCTATTCGCTTTGTTCAAATGGGTCAAAATGGGTCATAGAGTAACTTATAACCCCTTTCAATGCATTTCATGACAACATATGCCCCTAGGGGTCCTATGACCCCTATGGACCTATTTAATTTGTTCAAATGGGTTAAAAGCCTTTCAATGCATTTCATGACAACATATGTCCCTTGGGGCCTAGGGACTTATTTGGTTTGATCAAATGGGTTGAAAGGGTTCATAGGATAACCTATGACCCCTTTTGGTGCATTTGATGAAAACATATGTCTCTAGGTGTCCTAAGACCCCTAGGTGTTGGGTGATGCGACGCGCTCCCCTACCCACAGGTGGTTAATTATGTGGTGTTCCATGTTCACTAACAGTCATGGCTTTTGGTGTAACGGCAAGTGGGCCCAACAATTGGTATCAGAGCCTGGTTTTGGCTTGGTCATGGGTTCAAATCTCCCCGGTGCCTTCCCAACTCGCGTAAGCACCTGGTATGCGCGTCGAGGGGGAGATTGTTGGGTGATGCGACGCGCTCCCCTGCCCACAGGTGGTTAATTATGTGGTGTTTCATGTTCACTAACAGTCATGGCTTTTGGTGTAACGGCAAGTGGGCCCAACACTAGGGGCCTATTTGATTTGTTCAAATAGGTCAAAATGGGTCATATGATAACCTATGACCCCTTTTGTTGCATTTCATGATAATATATGTCACTATTTGGTTTGTTCGAATGGGTCAAGAGGGATCATAGGATAACCTATGATCCCTTTTGATGCATTTCATGATGCATATGTCCCTAGATGTCTTAGGAACCCTAGGGACCTATTTTCTTTGTTCGAATGGGTCAAAAGGTGTCATAGGATAACCTATGACCCCTTTTAACACATTTCATGACAACACATGGTCCTAGGGGTCCTAGGACCCCTAGGGACCTATTTGGTTTGTTTGAATGGGTCAAAAGGGGTCATAGGATAACCTATGACCCCTTTTGATGCATTTCATGACAACATATGTCCCTTGGGATCCTAAGACCCCTAGGGACGTATTTGGTTTTTTAGAATGGGTCAAAATGGGTCATAGGATAACCTATGACCTCTTTTGAAGCATTTCATGACAACATATGTCCCTAGAGGTCCTACAACCCCTAGGGACCTATTTGGTTTATTCGAATGGTTCGAAAGGGGTAATAGGATAGCCTATGACCTTTTTTGATGTATTTCATGACAACATATGTCCTTTGGGGCCCTCAGACCCCTAAAGACCTATTTTTTTTGTTCGAATGGGTTGAAAGGGGTCATAGGATAACTTATGACCCCTTTCAATGCATTTCATGACAACATATGTCCCTAGGGGTCCTAGGACTCCAAGGGACCTATTTGGTTTGTTCGAATGGGTTGAAAGGGGAAATATGATAACATGTGACCCCTTTCAACGTATTTCATGGCAATATATGTCTCTTGGGGTCCTAGGATCCCTAAGGACCTATTTTCTTTGTTCGAATGGGTCAAAAGGGGTCATAAGATAACCTATGACCCCTTTCGATGCATTTAATGACAACATATGTCCCTAAGGGTCCTAAGACCCCTAGAGATCTATTTTCTTTGTTTGAATGGGTCAAAACAGGCTATAGGATAGCTTATAACTCCTTTGGATACATTTGATGACAACATATGTCCTAAGGGGTCCTAGGACTCCTAGGGACCTAGTTGCTTTGTTCAAATGGGTTGAGAGGGGTCATAGGTTATATGTCCCTTGGGGTCCTAAGACTCCTTGGGACCTATTTCCTTTGTTTGAATGGGTCGAAAGGGGCCATAGGATAACCTATGACCACTCTCGATGCATTTCATGACAATGTATGTATGTTGGGGTCCTAGGACTCCTAGGGACCTATTTGGTTTGTTTGAATGGGTTGAAAGGGATCATAGGTCAAATTTCCCTTAGGGTCCTAGGACTCCTTGGGACCTATTTCCTTTGTTGGAATGGGTCAAAAGGGTCATAGGTTATCCTATCACCACTCTCGATACATTTCATGACAATGTATGTATGTTGGGGTCCTAGGATTCCTAGGGACCTATTTGGTTTGTTTGAATGGGTTGAAAAGCGTCCTAGGATAAACTATGACCCCTCTTGACATATTTCATGAAAACACATGTCCCTAGTGATCCTAAGACCCCTTGGGACCTATTTACTTTGTTCGAATGAGTAAAAAAGGGTCATAAGATAACCTATGACCCCTCTCAACATATTTCATGACAACATATGTCCCTAGGGGTCCTAAGACCCCTAGAGGCTTATTTACTTTGTTTGAATGGGTCAAATGGGGTCATAGGATAACCTATGACCCCTTTTTGCACATTTCATGACAACATATGTCCCTATGGGTCCTAAGACCCTTAAGGACCCTTTTTTTTTGTTCAAATGGGTCGAAAGGGGTCATAGGATAACTTATGACCCCTTTTGACAAATTTCATGATGACATATGTCCCTTTGGATCCTAGTACCCCTAGAGACCTATTTGATATGTTCGAATGGGTCGAATGGGTCATAGGATAACCTATGACCCCTTTCAATGCTTTTCATGATAGCATATGTCCCTAGGGTACTAGGACCCCTAGGGACCTATTTGGTTAGTTCAAATGGGTTAAAGGGGGTCATAGGATTACCTATGACCCATTTTGATGCATATCATAACAACATACGTCCCTTTGGGCCTAGGGACCTATTTGGTTTGTTCGAATGAGTTGAAAGGGGTCATAGGAACCTATTCCTATAACCCCTATTGACGTATTTCATGATAACATATGTCCCTAGGGGTCCTAGAACTCCTATGGGCTTATTTGGTTTGTTCAAATGGGTTGAAAGGGTTCATATGATAACCTATGACCCCTTTCAAAGCATTTCATGACAATATATATCCCTGTTTGGTTTGTTTGAATAGGTTGAAGGGGATCATAGGATAACCTATGACCTCTTTTGATGCATTTCATGACAACATATGTCCCTAGGTGTCTTAGGACCTTTAGGGACCTATTTACTTTATTCAAATGGGTTGAAAGGGGTCATAGGGTAACCTATGATCCCTTTCAACACATTTCATGACAACATATGTTCCTAGGGGTCCTGAGACCCGTAGGGACCTATTTGGTTTGTTTGAATGGGTCGAAAGGGGTCATAGGATAACCTATGACCCCTTATGACACATTTCATGACAACATATGTCCCTTGAAGTCCTAAGACTCCTAGGGACATATTTGGTTTGTTCGAATGGGTTGAAAGGGGTCATAGGTTTTCGATGCATTTGATTATATTATATTTAATAATAATACATTACTATAAATTATATAATAATAATATATGACTATATATTTTAATATAATAATAATAATATATTGCTATATTATATAATAATAATCATATATATTACTATATTATATTTAATAATCATAATAATAATCATATATAATAATAATGATTATTGATTGCCCACAGTTCCCAAATTTTGATTTCCCTCTAAAATTTGGACAGCCAATTTTTTAAAAAAAATTAAAAAATTGGATGCCAATTTTTGGGTATCCAATTTGAAGTCAGTACCTAATTAGGCTTAGTATTTACCAAACCTCTTTGGTCAACTCAAAAAATGTGTTTGAGATAGGTTACACTAACATTCAGATTTCAAGTAGTCATCTGAGAATATTTGCTTCATTGAAATTCAATGAAAGGAAAAGGGTTTCTTTTATAACACTTTCAAGATTCCATTGATATAATTGCTATCAAATTATGAGTTTGATAAGTATTTATTCATTAATTTTTAATAAAGATGTCTATAAACTATTGATTGACATACTAATTGAAAAATAATTATAACTTTCAAATGGTATGACATTTTTGAAATCCAAAAGTTGTGTCACATTCTATGCTTTGCCTACTATAAGAAAGAAAAAAAATTAATTATATAAAGTTTTCAATTAGTTAAGGTGGTCAAATACGAGAGTTTTTTATTCTGGAAAAGTTATAGTAGAAAATTCATATTTAATTATTTATTTGGAATAAAAATATCAAAAAATATGTGTCACATCTGAGCATGAGTCTAATTTTTATATCTATAATTATATTAAAAAATATTATCATTTAATTTTGATTAGGGTGGTTAGACATACACCTACATTTTATTTTCACCCTGAAATTTTTGTAGTATTGCATTAAAATTCAAAACTTTGACAAATCAAATAATTTTTTTCTTTAGATAAGGCCTAGTAGTTTAGAATCTACATTCAATTTTCTATAAATTATTTTCTTACAACTTTTATATAAAGCTCATAACTACTTTTTAATTATGTGTCAAGTTAAGATAACCCTGATTTGCTAGTTTTTACTGCTACTTAAGGCCATAGTTTGGTTGACCATGATCCTACACATACCTAGGAGATGGAAGCAAAGCTCTATTTTGGAAGACTCTGGGGATGTCCTTCCTCCCCTATTCATATGCAATCTCCCTCAAAACATATTTAAGGACACTTTGACCTCCATTTGAGGGAACTTCGTGCATAATTATTAAACCATCATCATGAAAGACCACAATACAACTTGTAAATGGAAATCAATAATTGATACAACATTAATAGAGCTAGAAAAAGATCAGTATGGATAGTTTATCAATTAAAGTACATCAAATTACAAATCAATTTTGGATAAATTAATATGGGGAGCTTCTAAAGATGGTAAATACATAGTAAAAAATGGTTACACTTTCATCAAAAAATCCCAAAGATAGGATGAAATAGATATTCCTTTAAATTTATGTTGTGACCATGCATGTTTACCAAAAGAAGGTATCTTTCAATGGGAAAGTGTATAAGTGTCCATTTACAACTAAAAGTTGGCAATGGCTTCATAAAAAACTCAACATGTCCATGAATCTTCCAAATTAATTTGAGAACCACTTGAGAAGTTGGTCCAAAAATGGGGAATCATAGATTTACAATAGTCTCTAGAAGATTTCTCCATCAATTACACTATCGAAAATATGGAAAGAAAGAAATGATAGAATTTTCTGAAATGAAGATATGACAATATCATCACTTTGCAATAAAATAGAAGCTAGCATTATAGAAAATATGAACAAGGAACTTAAATAATCTATTAAAGACGAGGGAACTTTCTCTAATTGAGATGCTGAAATGAGACTTAATTGCTCTTTTCTGATCAACCCTTGTTTACTCTAACCATAAGTGAATAAGCTAGCTTGGCTGAATTGTGAATGGTCCCCACCCCCAAAGGGATGGGGCAAATTAAATTTTGATGGAGCCTCAAGAAGCAACCCTGATAAGCTAGGAATAAGATGTATTATTCATTACTATAATAAAGATTGGATAGCTAAATGAGCTAGAAATATAGGTGAAGCAACAAGCAATGCAGTGGAATTGGAAGTAGTAATAGAAGGTTTAAATCTATATCTAGAGCTAGGAACCCATAATCTAATTATTGAGGGTGATTCACATATCACTCTAAACACATTAAGAAAAGGAGGAACCCCAAAAAATTAAACTCACAACTAGAATATATATAAAAAACTCATTGGAAAATTTTAAGAAATCATAATACAACACATTTTTAGAGAAGAAAATAAAGAAGTAGACAAATCAGCAAATTAAGGAGCAGATAGACTAGAATTTATACATAAGAAAGAAATAATTATAATAATATAAAAGTAAAATCAAATATAAGAAAAGGAAAATCTAGGAATTAATCCAATTTTACAAGTGAAGTTAAATTGTAATGATTCAATTTTAATAAATATTCCACTTATGATATAGAAAGCCTAGTAGTCACACCATTTCAAATTCCTGTTTGGGGAACTATAAATTAGAATCTTTGTCATAGATGTAGATTAAGGCAATCTAAATTAGGAATCAGCCATGACTACCCCCATCAAACTTAGAGGCCTTCCTATTCAAATTGTTTTTTATTGTCCTATCAACAAGAGGAGGCTTAGAATGGTAAATATCAATTATATTGCTTAAAGAATGGATACAATTCCTAGATAATAGAATTTTGAGGACTAATGTTAAAATGTAAGCTTGAAGTGTTCTTAAGATGCAGGGAACCAGGAAGGAATTTACATCAAAAAAGCCAAACTCATAATTCAGGTAATAAGTGACTTCATATATGGTTACATTTCAAAATTCCAAAGCACAACAACATCCAATCAAGAGCTCATTCTAATTGTATCACCAAAGATGTAAAGGAAGGAACACCTTCCTTTAACCTCAATTGTATTGTGGGCATATGTATTTAAACTCAAAAGAATAGTGATTAAATAACACAACATGAAGTACAAAATGGATAATATAGTAAAGAAGGGTATGCCCTTCATGAAGATCTGAAAATGGGGTATTGCCCCTTTTATTTTTGTATTTTGTATAGGATTTAGGTCTTGGGCTAGACTGAGATTTTATTCTCTGTACCGCCTCATGGAAAAAGCTACTAGCTCATGGAAAAAGCTAAGGGTATTTTTTGGTTTGGTCCCTTCACTAGAAAATTAAAGTCATAGGGGTGTTGAAGCCCTTATTAAAGGTGTCATGTACTACTTTTTGTACCTGTTTCCTTACACGCTCATTGTTGAAATTATCTCAATATTGCAACTGCATGAGTGGATCACATACAAGTATAGTCAATTACTTCTAGAGATGATGACCAAACCTAGAACACCATGACATGTAGGAAGGGTATTTTGGCAAGACCCTAAAGAGTAACAGATAGTTGTTGGTGGGAAGGGGAAAGTGCATAGAACAACAAATATAAGGCTTTGACTGTTTATTGATAGAAAAAATGTTTTTACTTGTATAAGCAACACATTAGTCATGCATAATTTGTAATGATTTTATTGTTTCACAATATAATATTTTTAAATTATCTTTATCATAGAAGTTATCTTTTAGTTTATAAATCAATAGTCATTATAATATATACTATAATAGTATTATAGTTATTAAAAAAATATCTTCATTTTAGTTTTAAATAAAGAAAATTAAAAAAAAGTTATTTAATAAATTTGATATTAGTAGTAGTTGAATGAAACTTCCACAATTTTTGTTCCCTTTAACTTATAATGTAATATCATTGCGGATTGTTTCATATTAGTAGGGATAATATTTAGATAATATCAGTGATAACAATGGAGTACTAGTTAAAACATAGTTTATAAAATATAATATTATACAAAGCTACAATTTTCATATAAGACCTCAAATGATTCATCAAATTAAAAGAGAGAAAAACAATTTATACAAATTATCAAGTTAAAATTTTATCATGTTTATTTTAGAAAACATAAAATTTGTAATAAAAGATCATTAAAATTTTAATCAGTAGTTAAGATAAATAAGTCAAAATATGACAACTCATAAAAAATTAAAAAAGAACCTTGTATCATAAGATAAATGGAAATGCTCATTTTACCCATCTTTAAGGGCTCGTTTGGTTGTTGGAATATGATTTGAGAATTGGCATTCGAAAATCTTGATTTGGAATTTTGGAACTTGAAATCCATATTACTATTTTGAGGATTTTATTTGGGACCATTTGGTTCACCAAGAATTCATTATGAGAATACACATTTCCACCATTTGGTTGCACATTTCTAGAATTGGAATACTGACCAGAATAAGCAATTCTTTTTAATTTTTAAATTTCAACATGAATGAAATATGTTTTTAATCCATCATTTTAGCATGATTTAAAATGTGATAAAAATGTATCTTACACTTGACATGATTTTAGAGTCATTTTATTTATTGTCACTAAAACAATGCTTCACATGGAAAATATGTACTCCAAAAACTTCATTAATTTATAAATTGTCGTGACATTATAGGAAACTTGTCAAATGTCTATATACAAAATTATGATATTGAAGTAACTCATAAAACATGTAGTAAACTTTTGTCTTTATTAAGCTCATTGTTGCATAAGGTTCTAATATACAATGTAGAATAGGAGGCCAATAATTACACATAGAAGGAAGCATACAAGGCAACACAAAAAGACTATTTCAGCCTCTTGTGCCTTATACATTTGACACTCCTGTTGTGCCTTACTCATTTGACACTCATGTCCTTCATCATATTTTTTTATCTTTACTCATTGAACCAATTTCAACCTTGACCAACTCTTGTGTCTTACACTTTTTCCACTCATCTCCTTCATTATGTGCAGTTGTAGAGTGAAAATCAAACCACATGAAATGTCCACAACCATCATTCCCCTACAATACAAAATATACATTAGTTCATACTAAAGAGGTTACATGTCATTAATATGAAACATTCAATATATAACATGTCATTAATAACCTTTTTCCCCTTGAGACAACACTGAAATTGGTCCCCAAGATTTTTCTTCATGCGTGACACTTTTAAATGGCATAGCCCAGCACCACATGGGAAATTATAAATTGCCACATCTATCAAAGCCATGAATCATGTATTGAAAAAATAATGCACTATGAAAACTTATCAGGATGACATGCAAGAATATTTGTGTCATCTTATCAACTATCTACAACACAATATTAAATACATGCAAACAAAAAAAAACAATAACAGGCATAAGCAAAAAGTGTATCAAGTACACAACCACAATGGACAAAGAACATAGTATAAAATAGATCAAATGTCATAGTATAGAAAGCCAAATAGGTTTTAAACAAAACCAGTCATTAGCTCCAAGAAAACATTGTCATGATCGCCCCCCATTGTAATCAAATCATTAATGATAACATGAATGTTCCTCAATAATAGTTTTGAACCTATAGTAAGTGAAAAATCTGAAATTTCACATTATGGATTTAAACTAAATTTGTAAGCATATGCAATTGGTTGTTGTATAAAACTTTTACTACATAAGGTTTTCAAAAAGACTTGTTACAACAATCTTTTTCATTTCAATACTATGCACCAATTCAAAATTGTTGTAGTAAGTCTTATTGTTGTATTGAAATGATAAAGATTTCTATATCATCATCATCATGAATGCTTGGCGAGAATGACAAAAACAAAGGTTGACCTACATTCACATCATCATGAATGCTTGGCAAGGAAAATCTGATATATCATATGATGTAAGTAGCATCAATTTTTTGAATGAGATAATGATGTTGTTGAGACTTTAGTCTTAGATAATTTAGTACTACATCCTAGTTGGATTTGTCACAAAAAACTACATGACCTCAAGAAGAATACCATAGTATGCCCTAGTTCAGCTTAGTAAACAATCCCACCAAATGTATAGAACCTTGTATTGGCCAATGAACAATCTAAGAAGAGTTTTTAAACCTATACAACCTACAAATAGCTCCAACAATGTGTATGCCCTACAAAAAATAACAAAAAAACTCCACAACCAAGTACAACCAACTTGGCATGGTCTTATATTGACAGTTGTGTCAAGAGTAAACACCCAACATAGGTATATTCACAGCCACCACATATAAAGAAAACCTAGTCACAAACTCCTCTACCTCTTCAAATTGAACTTCTTTGTCATGTCAATAGTATGCACCAATTCAATACCATTTATCTTATAAAATGCAATTCCTGAATTATAAAAAGAAATAAACATCATCCACACAAAAAATAATTGTGTGAATTTATATAGCCAATCACTCAAAACAAATTTATATATATACATAGGAGATCATAAAAATGGTCAGCATATAAATTTTGGGTTGATATTAGTGACAATAATTTACTAATATAACTACAATATTCATCTAAAAATCCTTTCCCATATCCATCAAATGGGATGTAGTCAACCAAAATTAAACATGTAATAGTTATAAAATCGATCTCAAAAGTATGTGAACAAAAATAAAGTTATTAAATCCCTAAAAAATTTATCCGAACGTATTCTTCTCTCTCCTCTTTGTTGATTATCAAGAACCCTTTGGCTCTATCAAGATCAGACACAAAGGTGTCAAATGCCCCAATCAAAGTACTAATACTAAGTTCATCGGTGACTATAGACCTCTTGTAAATCTTTTAGCTTATGCTCTTCACCTAATTAGATAATTTGAGGCTTAAGAAGGGTGTCATTTATCTTATCAATTGAATGAGACATCCCATCCATGGAACTAGCCATACTAGCCTTCTTCCTCTTTTCCCTCTTTATTGATGATGTTGAATGACCATGTTTTCCACTTGTTGCACTATACTAATTGAATGTGGGAATATTCATATCTTCATCATATAAATCAATATCAGCCTGAATTGGTATATGAATGTCTTCATAATCATCATCAATATCTACAGTCCTATTCATATTGTGCCCTTCTTCCGTGTCTTGTGTTGTTGTAGATGTGACACCATCCACCATGTCATTTCCCACAATCAAGGCTAAGTCATTATAGTATTGAAATGAATGACTCTTAAACACTTTCACATTTTTGAATTCTCTCCTCTGTATGTTGTTATAAAAAATGGATTACTCATTTGACTATCATTGCTAACTTAATAACTTGTTAAATAAATACTAAACATTTGAATGACCATGTTACCTTCAATAGCTCTTTCCGAACAATGTCATCAGTATCCATTGATTATGTTGATTCATTCCATGCAAAGCCACTAGTATTCTTCAACTCTTTCATTATTCTATATCCCCACTTCCAAGTTTTTAGTTTGTTCTTGAAATTATCCTTAGTCAAGGTTATGTTCTTCTCTACATTGAACTTCTGTTCAATTACTATCTAGGATTCTTTTTTAAACCCCCCCTCACCTTTCTAGCCAAGAGTGACTTGTTCATTTAACAATTCTAAAAACTTCCTCTCCATGCATGACTTCCAATTACCTTCTTGGAAGAAGGTGTATTTATTGGAAATAATCAAGACTAGCTAGGTTACTAAGAGGGGAGGGTTGAATTAGTAACCTCAAAAACTTTAAATCAATTCAATACTTAACCATATAAATCATTCACCATTCATTCATCTAATCTACTGCATGCATGAAAGAATAAACATTCATAACACATGAACACAATATTTTGGCGACACAGAAACCTTCCAAATAGAAAGTAAAACTAGGGTGGGGATGATACCCACAAAACTTCACTAGTGCAGTATAAAGTTGGCTTGTTAAGGCTTACATTGACCACTTCTAATGATCTTCCTTGCTAAGAGCAATTTGGACTGCTAGATCCACCTTGTTAGAGGTTCTACAAACATACAATGAAGTATGCACTCTGTTGAGAGATTTATATAAAGACTGTTAGGTCTACCCTGTTAAAGGATTTGGAAAATTGATTCACCTATGAGGATGAAATAGTAGATCTGACTTACAAATTGATTGATGATTAGATCTTTGAAGTACAGATCACCTCTTGTGATTAATATGTCTTTGTTGCTCCTTACTAACCTTGCTGGATACTCTACTTTGTTGATGATTCGCATTCACTCTTCTCAAAACATTACATATCATTCCTTGATATTCTCATCCATATATTACAAATGATACAATACATTACATATATACCATTCCAATATTTACAAATATAAGGTTGGCTAAAACACAAGTAAACAAAACATTATTGAGTTGGCCAAATAGTAGAAAACTCGAGTTCTCCAAGTTGACTTGGTGACCTTCTGATAAATGGCATCCACTGCATTACTCGGCATCATCATGCACTCAGTAGAAGTAGAAGCTTGGTCCATACCAATCACACAACGTAGCTTGGAACTCGGTAACCATTGGAGACTCGATAGATATAGTGTCACTCGATAGATACTAAATCCTTAGTTTACCTTCATGTCACTCGATAAACACTACACATCCATCACTCAGTAGAAATTGGCTTCATATCACACAAACTGATGACTTGGTAAACACTATGAAGCTCGTAGACCACTATCTATTTGGTGAACACTGTAAGCTTGATAAACATTGTTGAATAGCACACTCACTCGGTATGAACTGCTTAACTGATGAACTTACTTGACAACCACTGAATGCCCAGTATAAGCTGTGGACTAAGTGATGAGCTTAGTAAGCATACTGAATCAAATAAGTGTTATCACTAATGACAAATACAACATAATGCCAACAATCTCCCCCTTTGGCATTAGTGACAAAAATACTTATGAGCCAAAACTTATGTACACTGACATACTGATTTTTTATTTTTCAAAATTGATCTTTGTAAAGCTACTATATATACATTACTTACATATCTCCCCCATACATATGGCATAATATATACATAACTTTCTCTGTACACATATTAATCTATTTTCTCCCTTATTTTCTCCACAAGTCTCTTACTATCTCTTACTCCCCCTTTTTGACAATAATGCCAAAGAGATATGCAAAATATTCAAATAGAGACATCAAAATGTGAGAGAAATTTAGAGTGTACCTTGAGAATAAGAGCCAATGTCTTATCCCAATTGTCTTGCAAAATTTTACAGGTGGAGAGTGCCACTTGAACTTCTACAGAAAGTTCAATCATATGATCTACTATGGAAAATTTGTTATCTTGGACCAATGTTTTTGAATATGCAATGTGTTTCTACATTAAGTCCATAACTGGAAGGATCATATTTTGTATATCAGTGTGGACTTGATCCTGGCTTCCTCTCTTAGTAATTCTGCTTGCATTTTTGACAAAAAATTCACCTTCATGTGATGTGATGAGCTTGAACTAGGGTCAAGTTGTAACCTTTGAGCACTTTCCTTCATATCAACATCAATCTTACTCAATTTCTCCTTTATCTCCTTAGTATACTCGATAACATCACAAAGCTTGCCAAAAAGTGATGTTACATTGGTGAAAGATTGTTCAAGATTGCTCAAAATTGAAGATAACTCTACCTGGTTTATTGCAATGTACAGAGCAATGTGCTAAAGAAAATTATTATCAAACTTCTTCTTTGCCTTCTCAATGAACTTTTCTTGGCCAGAGGTATCTTCATTGAACTTATTTACAACTTCTTCCAATTTTGACAAAATGTTTTGAGATGAGTCTACATCAACACCTATAGCCTCAGTTATTATATTCTTAGCATTCTCAATTATAGTGAACTCTCTATCTCTCTCATCTCTAAGCTGCTTCTGCCTTGCTTTTTGCTCCAAAAGGTGACTGACCAGTCTCATTTCATCAACTATGGTAGTGTCCAGATCCAACTTAGGAATGACAATTTCCTTGTCCAAATCAATGTCTTCATCAATTGCTTTGCCAGTAAGTAGAAGTTTTAGAGGAGTCTTTGGTTTTGTTTCTGAACTTACTTCTTTGGACTTAGAAATGGAAACAATAGTAGAAGTGGCTGGACTTGTAGTAAAAACTTGAAGTGGTCCAACTAAAGGAAAACTGAAAGAAGTACTAACTATGTCCAAAATTGATGTACTATCCAAAAATGAAGTACCAATAGGTGGTATACAAACTGGAATACTTACAACTGAAGAACTGACTGGAAGAAAAATTGGTGCAGTTAAAGCTATAGTTGACAAAACTATAGAACATGATGGGAACTTACTATACATGCTACAGAAGAAGTTGACACAATTGGAGAATTGGCAGTTGTGCATACTACTGAGGTAGATTGCTCAAGAGTTGATGAAGAGGGCTACAACTCAATAGATGAAGTGGTTGAAACTTCCATTGTAGATACCTGGAGCTGTGAAGTAGCAACTAATGATTGTTCAGATGATATATCTATGGTGGTGGAAATCATACTTGCTGAAGCTATCTCCAACCCTAATGATGTAGTAGTTTTAGGTGTAGAATGAGGAAGGGAAGCAATGACTTCTACTGGAATTTTCATTGGATCATCTTCTTCATCTTCGTCCTTGTCTTCCTCTTCTACTTCTTCCTCTTTCTCTTCATCATCAACCTTTAATGCCTGATATTCTTCAACATCAAATGTAACACATGAAGTGTTATCATCTTCATCATCATCACTATCACCATCATCATCCTTGATCTCAACTAGATCATCACCGAGCTTGTGTAGATGATAGATGTTCTTCCACATGTTTGTTGTATCTCTAACTACATGCTCAATGTCTTTGATTAAAATCAAACATGTACGAAATCTAATCATCATTTTACCTTCATTATTTTTCATTCTGCCTTCACTTCTACATTTGTAAGATTGGGCAGTAACTTCCTCAAAGATTGTTCATATATATCTTTTGCTGTCTGTATAGTAGATTCCCACCTTGGTTGCAATCTTACTAACAATTCTTTTGAAATCTGAGAAGCAATTTGATTCGGGGAATATTTCCATTTTCCCATTTTGGTTAGTACCAATTCCTTAATCTACATCTTCTTAGCATCATTCCTTGTCTCAAACTTTAAAGCCTTGAAGTTTGTGATGCTTGCTCCTTCTTCCATCTATTTCAAGCTTTCCTAGAAAGTAAGTGGGGGCTTCCTAAGCGCAACTTCACCTTTTTCTTTTCCTTTTGATCTTCTAGTGAAAATAGTTGTGGAGGCCTTTGGTGGCTTGGTAATGATTACCTTGCCCTTCTTCTTTGCTAGCTCTACCTCCTTCTCTAATTCTTGTTCTTGTTCTTGTTCTTGTTCTTCATCCTCTCCTTTACCTTTGGTAAGCATAATAAGGCCGGCCAATGGTAGTTTTCATCTTGGTTATCTTCCTCTTTCCTTTGCTGATTGCCTGGGTAGCTTGATTTCAAGCTCAATTCTTGCTTTGGCCTCATCATATGTACCAAAAGCTGGTAGCTTAGGATCAACTGGTTCATTCACCAAGGCTTCTATAATGTCTCTAGTTTCATCAATATTTACCTCATATGGGAGAGGTTTTACCCATGCAACTCGAGACCTAACTGCCTGAATATATACTTTATCATAGTTAACCATGAAACACACATCATCTTTATAATCCTCAACAAGTTTAGGAGGAATCTTGAACTTGTTGTTCATCCTTTCCTTGAAATATTCAAAATAATTATCCATAATGCTATCAAAGTTTATACCCATTTCTGCAATGAACTCATTTATCTGATACAAAATAGGAACATCTTTTATCCATACAACAGAACCTTTAGATGGGAAAAAAAATTTTGCATAAAAGAAAAGACATGTCAACAAAGAACCAAATTTACAAGGGTTGTTCTTTGATGTCCTAATATTGTCCATATTCTTGTTCAATTGTTTCAGCAGTAACTCTAACAAGTCAAATTCCATGTTTTTCTTCACAACCTTAAATGCTAAATCCACTACCTCACATGGCACACTGTTCAATCAACTAGAGCTATAAATCTTGTGGGAAATTACATGAATACCAAATCTTAATTCCACATTAGAAATAGTGCTAATTTTCAAACCTTTACCATCCCACTCAACTAGGGCTTTCTTCTAAAGTTCATCTCGACCTAGGGTTTTGGTAGATTTTGCTTTGTTCAGCATGGGGAGACTAGTAATCTTATGAATCATTTTCTTGGTGATTAAGATTGGCTACACTAACCATAGTTGACCATTGTTCACATGATTGAGAATGTATCTAATCCACTTAATTTGAAAACTTCTTGGTAGGTATGTGATATGGGTCAACCCTTTTGTCTCTAGGTGCTTGTGCTCGGGTTTTAAAGAACCATCAACATGCATTTCTTCTAAGGCACTATCCATTTCTAGAGTTCCAATTTCCTAAATAGAACACTTAAAATGAGTGCAAATGTCATTAATTAAAAGTACCTTTGGTGGAATTTGAGATCGTGCACCATTAGGGTCAAGTGCCTCCACAACTGCTAGAACTAGCTTGAAGTTCAACACTTTCCACTCCACACCCTTAACCAACATTTCTGAACCTCTTTTCACCTTGCTACTACTAGTGCTTCCATATGCCATTGCTACTCAGTAAATGATAGAAACTTTTTGAACAAATTCTTCCCTCCAAATTTGCTTTGAAATTGCCTGGATGCACCTAAAATCATTTAGCTTTGTGTATAATGAAGTCACAGTAAAAAAATGAAGTTGAATTCTACCCTTTTTGATGAAAATTCACCATTAATGCTAGGTACCATACTGATGTAGTGCATGATATACTATCATCCACTCACTAGCTCGGTAGAATCTTGTGACTTGACGATCCAACAAAACTTTCATTACTCTTGACCTAGCTCGGTTGAGTCTAACCTCACTTGGCAAGGCCTGATCTCATGTGATCCCTTTGTATCTAAAATATTAATTTGGAGCTTCTAATTTCTTTCATTTGGAATTGCTTGAGATATAGCTTGAAGATACAGTTCCAGTTCCTCCTTCATGAATCTAATTGGAAATGGTGGAGTCACCCACTTCTTGAGTGACATTGCCATCATTTGAACTATTTTGCTCATTAGATTTGGGAACCCATTTCTATCTCATTTGCTTCATAATGTTATCAACTTTAGTTTTATTTTCATCTTCAACTCTTCCTATATTCATGTAGTTTTTAGCTATATGACCAATTGCAGTGCATGTATAACATCTTGCTATTGAATCTCTCTTTCTCAAGTGATGCCTTGTGCAGTCTATGCCAATGTGTCCATATTCTCTATAATAGTGACATCTACACCAATTATTTAGTCCCAACCAAATATTTCCTTAACAATTTGTTCAACTGGATTGAATGATTTGGATCTGCATTCAAATGCCTTGTGACCTTGTTTCTTGCATTTGTGACATTTGCCTTCAAATTTTGGTTTCTCCTTGCATTCATTAGCTTTATGACCATGCTGACTACAATTGTAGCATTTTCCATTGAATTTTTCATTTGCATTGCTCCAACATTTGTTTGATGTATGACCTAACTTACCATAGTGATTGCAAGTAGGTCTTTGATTCCTTTGGTCACCTTGTTTAGAAGATTCACCTTCTTCTTTGTAACCAAGTCCTGCTTTACCTTTTTGCCTATGAAGATTTTGCTCACTTTGCTGAGTCAATTGATCCATGTCTGCTTGAGATTTCATCATCCTATCATTGAGTTGCTTTTCAAAAATTAAATCAACTTTCAATCTTTCATTGATTTGTCTTTCAATGATCATATCATTCCTTAGACTTTTATTTTCAAATCTCAAATTCATGATTTTCTCATTTACATTGGAGAGCTGATTGATAAGACTTTCTTACTGAAGGGATTGATTTTGATTTGCATTTTTTCTTGCCTCCAAGTCTTCACTTGCCTTGTTCCTTTTTTCCAAAATTTCGCACATTCTTATTGACTAAATTTCTTGTTCTCTTTTCAATTTTCTTACCTCTTCTTGCAGAGAGCCATTCTTTTCTAGGAGTTCTTTGATTGCTTCATTTGCTTCATCTGAACTGCTTGAAGGGAAAAAATCTTCAATCTTTTCTTCAACATACTGATGGTCCTTCATTTCTTTTGCAAGTTTCTTCCTTCTTTTCAATGATTGGGAAAGATACTCTTTTTCTTCCTTGAGTTGAGTTATGGCCATCTCCAGATCTAGCTTTTAATTATCAATAGCTTTATCAAGTTTGAATATCTCCATTGTCCTTGATCTTTGCTCAAGCTATCAAACTTTATCCTGAGAACCACAAAGCTCTAATACCAATTACTGGAAATAATCAAGACTAGCTAGGTTACTGAGAGGGGAGGGGCGAATCAGTAACCTCAAAAACTTTAATTCAATTCAGTACTTAACCATATAAATCATTCACCATTCATTCATCTAATCTACTGCATGCATGAAAGAATAAACATTCATAACACATGAACATAGTATTTTGGTGACCCAAAAACCTTCCAAATAGAAAGTAAAACTGGGGTGGAGATGATACCCACAAAACTTCACTACTGTAGTATAAAGTTGGCCTATTAAGACTTACATTGACCACTTCTGATGATCTACCCTATTAAGAGCAATTTGGACTAGTAGATCCACCTTGTTAGAGGTTTTACAAACATATAATGAAGTATGCACTCTGTTAAGAGATTTATACAAAGACTATTAAGTCTACCCTATTAAAGGATTTGGAAAACTGATTCACTTGTTAGGATGAAACAATAGATCTGACTTACAACTTGATTGTTGACTAGATCTTTGAAGTACAAATCAACTCTTGTGATTGATATGTCTTTGCTACTCCTTATTGACCTTGCTAGATACTCTGCTTTACTACTGATTCACATTCACTCTTCTCAAAACATTACATATCATTCCTTGATATTCTCATCCATATATTGCAAATGATACAATACATTACGTATATACCATTCCAATATTTACAAATACAAGGTCAGCTAAAACACAAGTAAACAAAACATTACTGAGTCAGCCAAATAATAGAAAACTTAGGTTCTTCAAGCTGATTTGGTGACCTTCTGATACACAGTGTCCACTACATTCCTCAGCATCGTCATGCACTCGGTAGAAGTAAAAGTTTGGTCCATACTAATCACACAAAATAGCTTGGAACTCAGTAACCATTGGATACACGGTAGATATAGTGTCACTCGATAGATATTGAATCCTTAGTTTACCTTGCTGTCACTTAGTAAACACTACACATCCATCACTTGGTAGAAACTGGCTTCATATCACACAAATTGATGACTCGATAGACACTATGAAGCTCGGTGACCACTTTTTGTTCGGTGAACACTATAAGCTTGGTAAACATTGCTGAATTGCACACTCACTCGATAGCTTCAAGAATGCTCAATGTGAACTAATTAAGTGATGAACCTACTTAACAACCACTAAATACTCAGTATAATTTGTGGATTGAGTGATGAGCTCAGTAAGTATACAAAATCAAATAAGTGTTATCACTAATGAAAAATACAACATAATGCCAACAGTATCAACAACTTGAATATCAACAGTGTCCATTCTCAAGAGTGTTGTGTATGACAAGGATCTGTTTAAACAAAAATTATCTTGAAGGAACAACCAGAAATGATCACTATAAACAAAAATCACTATGAAGCTAACATCCAAAGAAACAAAATCAACTATTAGTAAGAAATCAAGCACCACAACCCTTCAACACCAAGAAGTAATCTATAATTTGTAATGAACAACTATTTAATCACTACAATACAATAACCCTCTAGAACCATGCACCTAAAAAATCACAACACATCATCTACTCTGCATGTGATAAAGCATAATCATCAATCTGCAATATCATCATTAGGTGAAAATGAAGCATTCAAATTTGTTAAACTTTGACATACAAACACAATAAAAAATTGTTAAAAGTACAACATTTTATGATCAGTAGTTAAAAGTGATCCATGATTGTCATCAAGATAGAGGTGTGACTTATCAAGAAAAGAGAAATGAGCTATTGTAAGGATAGTGATGAAACATATAAGAGTTGATTGTTATAAGGTGGTCATGAGTAGATAGTGACAATATAAATAGTAGTAGCCAAGATGAGAAGACACACATAATCACTGTCATAAAAAAAGAGAGGATCAAACACATGTTCAACTGCAAAAGTGTCATAAAAAGCAGGGATATAGGCACTTTCATGAAAGGTGAAAGAGAATAGCATATAAAGTGTGAAAAGGTGAAACAATTAGAGGACAACCTTGCATGAAAGAGAAGAGGGCAAGGTCCTCTTGTAGAGTGTCATGACATTAAGCACTAGCAAGTCCCTCTATGAGTGAAGTTCATGAAAAGCATGGAATAAAGAAGAGCATCTGTCAGAGAATGCCTTAGACATGAAGAGCATAACCAACAACACTCTGCTACCACCTTAAATGTGAAGGAACTAAGAAGGTTGTGGTGAAGCACCTTAAATAAAGTCTCCTAGCCAAATGGTAATAAGCTTTTTCAACTTTTGACTAGTTAATCGAGATGAGCTATTTCAATCTAATTAAATTGGAAAAAAAAAACCAAAAATCTCTTATCTGACCTACATTTAGCTAGAAATGTGAGAAGTTAAAAGTTCTTAAACCTAAAAAAAAATATTCAAGCACTATGTTGATAGAACACAAACATATGAAAGAGTCAATATTCTAGGCTCTTGATGCAAAAATCTATTATAAGCATCAGGTATTGTACAATGGAAAGAAATATAAAAAATACCTCTAATAGAAAATCACAAGTTACTTCTCAATTTCAATTTCAAGAGTTTACCAAAATTCATGACGAGAAAAGTTTATAAAATAGTATGGCCAAATTGATTACCAAAATCAAGAGAAGCGAATGGAAATGAATGAAATTCCAAATAAGAATTTCAAGCCTTGTTGAGCCATGCATTGGCATTTAAGGAAATAATTAAGAGACGTATCAACATGTCATGATCCATAAAAAGATAGATTGGAATGAACACACACGTGTCTGATTTAAAGAGTGATAAGTTTAGGAAGTTTGTGTTTTTCTAAAAATTGAATAGAGCACTACATCAAACTTTGTGGTTTTGAAACTTTTGAAGCAAACCATAAAGTCTATAAATTACAAGTATGTTGAGTCATGTGTCTAGATACAAATATAAAAGAGGCACTCAGTTTATATGGTAACTGCATATATTCATCAGTTGTGATAGAAGCCTTGGTGGCATTACATAACAATGAGTCAATAAAATAAAAGATAAATGAAATAACATGCAACATTCTAGACTTGGAAACAATAGCAATGGATATGATTACAAACAATACCATATGGAAAGTAAGAAGAGTTTTTAATGGTATTAAAAAGTGGATGGAGTGTTAACATATTTGGTGAATTATTAATCCATGTCAGAGGTAGAAATTGATGGAGATCTATGACAGTCAAAGCAACCCTAGTTGGTGCTAAATTTGGGCTGTGAGATGAAATCATATTCAAGAATTATGTCAAGTTTAAAGAAAATATTATTTAATAATATAAAAGGAATTAGGATTAAAAAAGCTACACTTATATGTTAACCAAAAGATTAACTAAAGAGGTGCAATTTATTTTTAAATAGATAAACATTTACCTGCAAATAAGAATTTGAAACAAACACTACTATTAGCAAGGAAGAATTCATATTTATGTAAATAGATTTGTTTTTCTCTTAAATAAATGTAGACAAATATGGCATGAAGTAGCATTCGAGAAATGAAAATTTTTCCATATGGCATTAACTACAATACATGTGAATCATCTTTCCATATCATTGGCCATAATTTGTAACATCATCTTGCCAAATCACAACTAAGAACAAGTTCTATAATCATCCCACATCCTTTTGGCTATATCATCTCTAAATTTCCCCCAATCATCTTTATTACGCTGAGTCATCCCATATGTCTTGAGTATTGGTAAAACTATCCCCTCATGATCATCTTCCTCTTCAACATCAACTTCAGGTGGATTGTTGTCTTCTATGGTGATGAAGTTGTGTAGTATGCAACATGCCAAAACAATCTTTATTTGGGTCATGATTTGATATGACATTGCATGTCTTAGGATAGGAAAATACTACTTCAAAATTCCAAAGGTATGTTCAATTGCATTCCTCAGGGATGAGTGGCAGTGGTTAAACAACTCTTGCAGGTTGTTTATTGGGTTTGCCCTTGAGAACTCTTTTAGGTGATAATGTGTGCAACAATAAGGCACAAAAAATCTAGGTACATTGGGATATCCAACATCCACTAAATAATATTTTCCTACATAAGAATAATTTTTTATTAATATAACTTTTAAAGAAAGTCACATGTATCAATATATAAATATACTAGACATACCAGGGGGAACTACCTATTGATCGGATCTTGACAGGGCCAAAGATAGAACACGACTATTTGTAGTTGACCCTTCCCATCCAGTAAGGACATAATGAAACTTATAATCAAATGAAGCCAAACCCATAAAATTTTGAGATAAATTGCCTTTTCTATCATGATATGGAGCTTGCATGTCGACATCAACTATGACTACAATATGATTTCCATCAATTGTTCCCACACAATCCTACATTTGGAAAATTTATAATCAAAGGGATGGAATAAAATAACTAAAGTCAAGGAAAAAAAAAATTCTACCAATAGGGTATGTACCTTGAAGTATGGATCAAAACGGTCCTTGCCACTAATTGTTGGAGGAGTGTTTGGACTAGGTGGCAAAAATTAATTTCCATGAAGTGCCAAGATTGTTGTCAAAACTTTGTGAAAATATCAACTGATTGTCTCCCTTGAATGACCAAAGTTATGAGCAATCTTACAATTCCTTAGGTTGTGGCCAAGAGTATGGAGAAATATCACCAATTGTTCTTCTAGTGGTAAGTGCATCATATTTTTTATGCTTCTTTGTTGTCTAAGAATATTAGCTATATGAAAGAAAGCTTGTTTACTCATTCAAATTTGATCATGACAATCAGTCTCATTCGAATAGATAATATGTTTATAAACTAGAATCTCGCCTCTTTTGTGCTTACATATTGCTCTTCTACCTTCTTGTGTGGTCGCTGCTATAGATGCAACAAAGGTTGCAAGACCAACTACAAGAGCACAAATGACTCTTCTCTTCCTAGCAATGTGCCCTAGAATATTTTTATCCTTCATTAGATCCATCAATAACCTAAAACCAATGTAGAGGCACATTTCATTAGATCGATGTATTTGGTAAAATATGATGATGAACAACTTTCTAAGAGTAAATAGTAGAAATCAATGAAAGAGCAGACCAGTTGCACCATATAAGAGGGAGATATATAACAAATTCAGTGTTAAGATAATACAATAGTTTATTGTAGATTGAAATTTTCATTGAATCCAATACAAAACTAATAGACACACATAGCGATCCCAAAGAGAAGTAAAATGATGTCTTTGTGAGTGATTGAAAATTTATAAATAATTGAAATTACATGAATTGATTATAACTAAAATTTATGATGGGTCATTCAAAGAGTGACAAATATGATGGGTTATGAATCTTTCAAAGTGTTGAAATGATGAAGGGCTATGATATCAGAGGGTGGTAATGATGGAAGGTTGTGACCATTGCAAAGGGCAATCATGGTAAAGAGGTGTGACTCCAAACCATTGAAGAGATAAAGGGAAAATCAACTCCTTTGAAATCCATGAGGAATATATATCTATTCATTAGAAGAAACATAAGCAGATCTAAAAAGATGATAAAGACCTATACAATGAATAAGAGTAGACATAATAGAGATAAACACAAATTAGAAATAGTGATCAAGGCAAGAAGCAGTGACCATCATAATATAAGAGAAAGTGAACTCCATTAAATAAATAATGGCAAAAATCAAAAAGAGCTTATGATAAACAGTGAATGTTGAAATTCATTATAAGAATGAGAATTATACCTGGTAAAGGTAGTGCTCAATTAAAGATGTCAATCAATCCTCAAAGGGTGCAATTTAGATATTAACCAAATCAGATCTACCCATCAAAAGTATACAAAAGTAAGAGACATTAGGTTCAAAAAATGTAAGATAGAAAATAGGGTTCACTAGTAGGAATAAGATTGTTAGTACAACTATCAATGCCAAAGGGACGAAAGATGAAGCCATGTTAGGAAGAATCTTAGATCAATATAATAATCACAATCAATAGATTAGAGATAGAATACTACAACATACTATTGATTATGAGTACACTATAATGAAACCAATGGTGCCTTGATTATATTTGAAGATACTAAACATCTAAGAAATAATGGTAACAATAATACAAGTGTTCATGGTAGCAATATTACAAAGCTTTGACTTAAGACAAAACAATAGTAGAACATAAATTTCCATATGTAAATCAAATAGTAATTACTTTTTTAATGCCCTAGCTTAGGTGATTTAGCACGAGTAGGAGGTATCTACACATCATAAATCATGATCAAACTTTATGCTCAACGATCCTCGACTTACCATAAAAACACAAAAATACTATTATTCTTTATTATTTTAAAGCAAAATTTAGAGAAGCATTTCACTAATCCTTTTTATGGTGATCTTCATAATCACCACAAATAAGGCATCATCCTCAATAGGTGGCAAAATATGGCAAATGTGTTAATAATGAACTTACCAAACTCTTGTAATAAAAACCTAGAAATCATTTTCTATTTGATAGTCACTGAATCCACATTGGTAGACATATTAAAGAGAACTTGTCAATGGACCATTAATGTGACAACTAAATAAAAATGTCCAATCTATATTGTGGCAAATGGTTGAGAGAAATTTGAATAGAAACTAGATGCAATACACAGTAAGATTTCACTGCTATATATAAAGTACATGTTTAAATATAAGCATTACCCGCAGTTGGCTTGTTAGAGGTTGCAGATGATAAACATTACTAAGAGACAATTCATCACTGACGATAAACTAAATACTATAGATTGTTTTAGTAATTATAGCATAGAACAACCCACACATCATGTTTCTTAAAAACAACTAAATAACCTTGCATAACTACCTTCTTTAGCTCAACTTTTGGCAGCAATATTTCATGGTAGAAACTTGGCATTGGTGTAGCTTTAAATGTTAAACTCCTCCTAAGCTCCGAGTGATATATTTTGGTAAGAACAAATCTAACTATGCAAATGGAAAAAATTAATATTATTATAACCAACTTTTGTATCTATGGACAACTTGGTTATAATAAACATTGAGTTTTTGTTAATATTATGGAGTCTGGAGGAATAATTAAAACATATATAATTAGTGTATGTTTACATATATGAGTTCTATTCGACTATTAGTTTGTACTTATCTTATTATTCAATATTATTTAATTTTGTTTAGATATCAATTGATGTCTTAAAAAGATATATAATATATGATTTAGTTATTAATAATCAATATTGATATATGTGTTCACTAAATGCTTCTTATTAATAGGGCTACTACAGTCCAATACTTATTTAACAATAATATTGAATATTTAGAATATATAATTAATATTTACAAATCTTGATTATTTTTAATTATTAACTATTATGACTTAATATTAAAACTCATCAACAGAGGGGGATATTACTGTAAGGGTCAAAGGAAATGACCAAAATCTTATTAGCAAACAATATCAAGTGTCTAAAATAATACAATAATGGCCAATATGCTTCTCAATGTCTAAGGAAGATAAAGGTGCATAGTAGATGTAGGCAATTTGTGAGGAATGTAGAAGCTTCAGTAATAGATGTGCTATGTTCCAAGCCTGAGACAACCTTCTCATGGTGTCATTCTTTTACTAGTACCATTTCTAGTTTAAGTGGCATGTGTAGACTAGATAGTCATAAATAAGCATTTATCAGTAAAGTAAGAACAGGTTGCAAGAAAGCACTTGGAAAGGGTCAAAAGGAAATGACCTATCAACAGGGCGAAGAGAAAATTAAGCACAATCAAGTGTCTCAAATACCACAAGAATGGCCAATATGTTTTGCAATGTCTAAGGAAGAAAAAGGTGGATAGCAGATGTAAGCAATTTGTGAGGAATTAAGAAGAGCTTCAACAATTGATGCACTTCACTCTAAGCTTGAGACAACCTTCTCATGGTGTCATTCTTTTACTAACACCATTTTTTATTTAGGGTGGCATGTGGAGAATAGAGTTTATTTTCCCCCCCTATTGGGACTTTACTTGATTTGCTATAAAATTCCCATCTAGGGTTTAGATTGTGCTCAGAAAGAAAAGTTAGCTTACTTTCTTAAGGGCTCTTTTCCTAGACCAAGATAAAATGTGAAGAAATTAAGAGTGGAAGGAGACTGACTTCATGATTGATTATTAGAAACCATGGCACATGGAAAGCATGGGCAAGTAGAGGAAGCAGGGGACAGGAGATGCTTTTATCATAACCACTTTTTGAAAAAAGAGGGTTTTTGATTCCTTAAGGGTGAGCCTTCAGATGCAAACGACATGGTGTGACTAGAGGCAGTTCATCGCTAGTAGGGAGGGAGAGTAAATGTCAGAAGGGTTGAATGTTTCAAAATCATTTTTATGAAATTGATTTAATCTACATCCTGCAAACAGTCTGAGAATCTACACCCTAGCTACAAAGTTAAGTAATGGAGAGCAAAAATGATTTAAAAATGTGATAACCCAAAGTTAATCCACCATATATATAGATGCACACACATGAAATCACATATATATACAGAGCCAAACGATATAACTGCAGAGCAGAACAAGAAAGCAAGATTCAGCTAAAATTGCATTTACATACCTTTCCACCATTTGGTTGCAATCATGAAACACAAGAAGCCAAGATTGTTCAGTCATTGCTCACATGGAAAACTTGCAATGAGACACCAAAATCTGTAACAAATATGAACCCTAGCTAACCCAAAATGTAAATCGATACTTGTTTGTAAACCAACACAACAATGTTGAGAAACCAGAACAGATAAAATGGAGAACAAAACGGCAATGGCAATATATTTTAGAAGACCAAAAGTGAGTGCCAAAAAAAATAGGTGTGGGGGACATAAAAAAAAGTTTCTTTTTCATTAATTTGGAATGCTTGTTTTCCAAAACTGAAATTAAAACAGGTATTTGAGCAATACCAACTATTTGTAAGGAAGAACGAATCCTCGAATTGGAGGATAAATGAAGATACAAAATTCTAATTTTTTCGTATTTCAATTCTCATTTTGTCGATCCAAATAGTAGATTACAATTTTTTTAAAATTCGCAATTCTAATTCCCGTTGATATCCACGAACCAATCGGGCCCTAACTTTGCAGCTTTCCAAACAAGAAAAGAATGTCATGATGTTTGGAAGGTACGGATTTAAGTTTAATTGTTTCGATTCTAACTAGGAAATTATTCCGCTAATTTTACTAGTAAAATCTGGAAACTTTGAAATAAGGAATTTTATATTAAAAATATAAAAATGCGCGAAACATTGAAAACTACAATCCCGGCCGAAGGCAATGAGTACCAATCATATTATTATTTCATTTTACGTAATCAATCGCATGCATGAGTAGCTGCCAAGTAGGCACAAGCAAATTCCTGCTGAATTCCAGTTGAGACCCAGCCAATTTTGGGTAGAGTGGAAGAAAAGGCCATTGGCCTATTTGATGATGATACAAAAGAATTTGAAAAATGACAAGAAAGAAATGGTGGAGGCCTAGGGAAACTGGAAGCTCCCACCAATGCCAAAACTTCCAGGTGGTGGATTAACGGCCACCCAGAGCAATGAAATAGTGATAGCGAGGAGGCCTGACCAGACAAAGACAATGGTGGGTGTTCTTCCCCTTCTCCCCATGAGACCTTTGGCAAACGGATAGAGATGAGCCAAGACCCAGAAGCTGAAGAATACCCCTCCCAGAAGTTTGCTCCATTCGGGGTTGTCGCTGTAAATGGTTCGAGAAATCCCAACTGCGATCGCTACGAGGTTGATCATCATGATTGTGATGGGGGGAATCATGAGGGAAGTCCATTTCACTAGATAGAGATCGGCGAATTCATCATTAATGTCGTCTCCTCCAGACTTTGACGTGAGTGTGAAAGATATCTCGATTCCTGCAACAACCTTGAGCAATCCCTGCAACACGGCAGCCAAATGAGCGCTGGTGCCTCCAATGAGCCAAAACTGTTCATTTCTCCACCATTCTTCCAGCTCTATCCCAGACCACTTCACCTCCAGTATCGCCAGCAGGGACAGAGTTACCGTAATGAGGAGGAGGTACAATAGGAACTGCACTTCCAGGGACTCCACAATGAACTGCCCGGAGAAGAGGGAGAGCGCGGGAAGGAAGCAGTAGACAATGAGGAAGAAGGAAGTGAAAGGGTAGATCCCCACATTCAGATAAGCAATCCGTTGAAGGAATTTCATTCTGGAGCCCGCAAACAAGGCATTGTTGCGAGAAAAGAAGATCTCGACGGAGCCCGTGGCCCATCGGAGGACCTGGTGCAGCCTATCAGTCAGATTAATGGGCGCCGTTCCCCTGAAAGCGTCCGTCTTTGTCACGCAGTAGACAGACTTCCATCCCCTGTTGTGCATCCGGTAGCCGGTCAGCACATCCTCCGTCACAGACCCATAAATCCACCCCACTCTCTGACCCCATTCAGTCTTGTCCTCGTACCAGCACGACACAACGCTGATGGCCTCTGCAACAATAGATGCATCCAGGGGCTCTCTCGGACTCAGCAGGGCACCTGCCGGTCGCCCATTCTTCACCGCGGCATGATCTGCGAGAGGCCGACCTTGATACTCTGCAACGGGAATGGATTCCACCAGAAGATTAGAACTGCCGAATGCCTTGGGCAGAAGCCCGATGTCAAGCCCTTCTTCTTCTTCCTCCCTCGACGCCGGCATCCTCAGCTCTCCCTTGCCCTTCCCCTTCCCCACTCTCTTCCTCCTCCCGCAGCATCCTCTCGCTTCCTTTGCTCTCGGGGGATCAAACCCATACAGTGCAATCCGTCTGAACATGCACCCCGTTCCCACATAAACAGGCCCCTGCAATCCGTCCAGGGCCCTCATGTTCACATCGAAAAATACCGTGTTGTGGTTGGCATAGCGATCGCTTGGGTCGATGCCCTCAAACCTTTGAGGGAACTGAACGTAACACAGACAATCTCCTCCGCGGTCCATCATAAAGCAAATGGCCTCTCGAAGGGCTTCTGAATTGTAGACATAATGATCACAGTCCAGGTTCAGGATAAATGGGCCGTTTGACATGATTGCAGATGCCCTCACAAGAGCATTCATTGCACCCGCCTTCTTGTTGTGATCATACCCTGGCCGTTTCTCCCGTGATACGTACGCCAACAATGGCAGACGAACATCCACCTCACTCAGGTCCACACCCTTCCCCTCCCCCTCCTCGTCTGTGCGGCCCAACGCCGACTCTGCACTTGGAGCTTTCAGCATCACCTGCAAATTATATGCATTTTCAAACTTCAATCGCCATTCTTCACAAAAGTACCCCTCAGTGTTAATGGAGCCCTAGATTTCATAATTGAGGGAATAGCATACCTGGATGATTCCAGCGTGGTCTCCACGGGAGTGATCCTTACCGGGAACAATCCATGTCCCGGGCCAGTGAGTGGCGTCAGACATCCAAGTCGCTCTGGGCACTTTGATGGGTTCAGCGAAATCAGAGTGTGTTTCGCGCTTCATGGCTTTGATTTCTTCTCTCGCATGAAAGGCATCCGATCTGCGCCTGATTGACTCGGGAAGTCCGTTGACGCGCACCTTGAATTCATCGTACTCCCTCTTGAGGCGCCGTCGATCCCTCACGAAGTCCTGCCGCACTTTGCCCTTGGTGGGATCTCCCTTGCTGTTGAAGTAGCTCTCCGGATTCCGAGGCTGAATGTTGTGCTTGCGGCAGAAGGGAACCCACAGAGCTGCAAAGCTCGCAGCTTCAGCCATGGCTTCAAACGTCAGCAGAGCCCCGCCGTCGTCGGAGACATAACAGGCGAGCTTCTCCACCGGATAATCTGCGCCCAAAATGGACAGAATTGTGTTCGCCGTCACCAGCGGCGGCTCCTTCTCCGGGTCTGCCGTCGACACGAACACATCAACTCCCGGCAAGTCCGACTTCCCGCTTGGATTGCCCGGGCCTGCCTGCTCAAATTTCTCTCTCAGAACTTTCAAATCTGTGAATCGATTGATTGGGCACAACTTGGGCAGCTGATCCAATAACCAGGAGAAGGCAAACCATATTTCGCATACAATGGACATCCCCCATAACCATACCGCATCCTTGTTCTTATGAGTCACCCGCCAGTACAGGAACACCCCTAAAGCAGCCATTCGTATAAAAACCAGCAACCTACAAGACCCCAAAAGTAGATAATTGAGTAAAAGTAAGTTTTGGCAACAAGTTCATTGAAACGACCGTTGCAGACAGCAGAGGAAGCACAAACCTGTAAGGACTGAGAATGGCGGCGGGAATCTTTACTTTGCGAGTAAGAGGCTTCCAGGACTTTTCATTGAGATCGGGAGGATTCCCCGGCAATCCATTCCCAGCGGAAAAGGGGTCCTCCTTAGGCCAGACAGCATTTCCATAGCCGTAAGTCCCATTTGTCTCAAAAAGCCATCGATTATGATCGAAATCCCCTGTTTGGCTTCTCAACAGCATGGATTTGGATTTGGGGGTGTTGGATTCAATCAATGACATCCTTCTGTCCAAAGACTTGGAATTGGGAGCAGAGGCAGGGGCGGGAAGCTGAGGCAGAGGGCTCGTCTCTAAACGCCCATCATGAGAATCAGAACCCACCTTGTAAGGATCCTTACACCCAGGACACACTCCCCCACTCCTCACAGCATCGAAATAGCACTCTCTGCAAATTCTGAAGTTGCATTCGCAGGGAGGGGCTTCATCCCCTCTCTCATTTCGCATAACCTTTTCATCGCACCCATTCATGGCACAGCAGTCGCCATTTGCGGCTGCAACCGCACCCGCCTTCTCAATCTGCATCAAATGGGCTCTGGTCACACTGTTGTATCCGCCGGTGAAGAGAGAACTAGACACATATTGCTCCTCCGCCTTTATACTAATGGATCGGTCCACTGTATTATGCATGGGCTGATTGTCAGGTGTAGGAGGAATTGTCACCGTGTATTGACTGTAATTATCGCTAAAATCTTCAGAAGCGGAAAGATCAATATCTTCTCGCGAGTAGCGCATGTAGCGACCACTTGATGTTCTTCTCGCAAATGTCACTGTAGGTGTGGTTGAACCATTTCCAGCTGATTGGGTGGAGTTGCTCGTCTTGGAATTCATGTTCATGTTCATGTTCTTGCCCCCCGTTCCTCCTCTCGAACCCATCTGATCCCCACCGGCCCACCCTTCGTTTCTCAATCCAAACAGCACTAGAACTCTAGTACAATATTTCAACAGGTAGGCAAACTTTTAGCCAACCCTTCCCTCCTCAATCCACAACCACAAACTGAAATTGACGCAAAATATGAACTACACATGACTAGTAAACCAATGAATCCAAATAAAAATCCAAGCCAACATTGAAGAATTCATCAGTTCGCACGAGTGCACCTGTTGAACAATTCGGGCATAAACAATCTGCTCCTTTTGACTGGATCCTCTAATACCAATTCCACAACAAGCAGCATGAGTAGTAACATTTCAAAGCTCATCAACGCATGAATGAAATCAGCAATTCTCGCGTATCTATTATATATATTGTTGGATGGATGCAGAGGAATGAAGAGTATTGCTGATCATGGGTCCACCCACACTTTGAACTGGGCCGGCACCTTGAAAAATTCATCCGAATTCACAACTTGTAGTATTGCAGGTTTAGATATTTTACACGTCCATTTCCACACTCCAAACAAGAAAATTCTTTTCCACAACGACAAAACTACTAAAAAAACCCGCGTCTTTGACATAGTCTGATTAGTGTGATTAATGGTGGTAGAATAAAATGAGAGGAGGGATATTGATGACGTAAACAAGTGTAATCATTAGATGACTGGGTTGCCGCCCGCAGGCCGGCCCAAAGACAATTTCCATTGCGGGTAGTTACATATCTGTGAAATTTTGGGGTACGTCGTATTGTGGAGGCTCATTTCACACAAACTTTGCGTGTGCTGAGATCTTGAGCCAGTCATGTGTCTTGCCCTTCTTTCTCATTCTTGTCAATTCATGGTTGGAATGTGGAAACAAGCTTTGTTTATTTATGTTTTATCTTTTGTTTTTGCATTTTATGTTGAACATTGAACTTCACATGGCGCTTTCTCTTAGAACGGAGAAAATTTAGTCTATTATATTCTTAACCAACTTTGCACTTGAAATGATGCTCGATGCTTCAAATGCTAAACCCCAATTGGTCTAATATTTTATGATGGGGAGTTCTTTAAAATAATTTCAGTAATAATAAAAATTTGAGTAATTTTTCAAATATAAAACAAAGCATTTTAATAACTTTTATTAATGGTAAGAATTTAGTCATTTTTTAAAAGTTGGTGGTTTCATAATTATTTGGTAGCAAACAATGTTAATAACATATGTATAAATTATAATAATTGTATTTAATAAAGTAGTGGGTGAAAATAAAAAACTTAATATATAAAAACGTAGATCTTAAAATTTAAAACTTCAAAAGTTGAGATCTTGGTTCGACTGGCAAGAACTTCTTATGGTAGGCACAAGGTTATGAGGTTCGATCCCCCCCTAACCCGTGTGGTACAAAGTGCATGGCATGCCAACATCATCACTCGTGCTAAACAAATTGTTTGCACATTGCACTTTCTAGGGGAGACCACACTGTAAAAAATATTAACACTTTATTTCATATAATTATTTAAAAATTTACATTCTATAAAAAATACACTTATACGACTATAACATTTAGCCTTTACGTACGAAAAAAAGAATTTGTCACCATCTTCAAAAGACATATTAAGAAGTCAAGGATTTTATAGTTTGTGGTCTACTTTTATATTTTTACAACTCAAATAACTTGAAATTTGTATTGGTTGTGAACTTTTACCTTGTCAGATTGAATATTATGTATAATTTTGTATTGTGATTTGAACCCACTTTGGTGTTTAAGGCTCATGTGTCCCTTGTCTTAGTCTTTTTCTACATGTGGAGCAAAGTTTTGTAAATGCACAAAGATGGGAGACCGAAAATGGGGTTTAAGATGCCACTTCTTTGCCCCCCTAAAATCAACAATTTCTAAACTTCCACGAGAAACAAAAGATAGTTAAACATAAGAAATTTAAATTCAACAAAAATAAAAGTTATAGCCCTCTAAATTGAGTTTCTAAACCACTTTCTTTTTGGTTAAATGGTAGAGTTTAGGGCCCTAAAAAGGGGGGAGCACAAAAAGTGGTACTATTTCTTGAGTAAAAACATAACACAATGTCAGTTGTGCTCCTCATTAAATGCTAACCTTTTTTGAAATTCTTTAATTTCTTTGGTTAGAAGTTACCAAACACCACATAATTTATTCCAGGTTTTTTGCTAATTTTTTAGTTTATATATTTATTTATTTTTTACAAATTTTGTAAGTTGACACATCTCAAAAACATGAAATATTTGTGTGCCCACCTTGGAAATTATTGAAACCAATCGATTTTTTTTTAAAAATTGTGTAGAATATAGTCTAGTTTCTTAAAAAATAAACTTGTTGCAACATTTGATCAACAAGAAAAAATCTAATCCCAAAATTACTACATGTTAGTTTTTGACAAAAATGGACATACATTCAAAAGAAATTAGAGTTAAAGGCTTAACATAAATATGAATTAAAAATAAATTATATGGTTAGATAGATAAAATAGATATCTACAATATAATGTAACCTAATTTTGTCAATGCTCAACCATGAGTAAACGTGATGGAGGGCTAGCAAAAGAGTTATGAATTTTCGGTATACTTGTTGAAAAACACATCTCAGAGTTGGATCTCGAAGGAAAATCTATGCCTTAGACTGGTTAAATTCCAATGCATTCAAAAGTGTGCATTCTGTAAAGTGTGAGCTTGCTATGGTGTGTGTGCAATATGTGAGAAATGGTATGAATGGACTATAGGGCGCTTGTGTTGTATAAAAAATTTTCAATGATTGAGTGAAGGTGAGAGAGAGAGAGAGAGAGAGAGAGAGAGAGAGAGAGAGCTTATGATACACATGATTAGCCTAGTTCTTGTCATGTTTTGGGTCATGTTTTTAAGTACTTGAATATATTTTATGTTGTTGAAAGGCCATTGAGAAGACATTAAGTAGTAATTATGGAATTAACACATAGACTTTTATGCTTGATATAAAAAACTATTATGATAAGTCTTTGATAGAATTTCCATGGTTATTGCTTGTTGTTTAGTTATCAATTTGATGAAAGATCTATGCTTTATGACTCCATGGGAGAAAATACCCTTTCTACAACTTCTATTATTTACTTTCTTGCAACCATATGGGAAATGTTGTTTGATTATAATGAATTCCTAATGAATGTATGAATGAGATAATGAATCATTTAATGGGTTGAATGTGTTGAGCTAACCCTTTGGTGTAGGTATAGTTGTTAGTTATTGTAGGCACCAAGTTTCAAGTAGAATATGTAGCCTTTATTAGATCACTCTAGGATTGATTAAAAGAAGACCAATTCAGCAATAGAAAATAAGGAGTGAGTTGGGAAGTTATCAACCATCAAAGGGGAGCATTCTAGTAATCTAGCAAAAGAAGTCTTGATGGAACACAAATCTAGGATAGTGGTTCATTAACTTCTCCAAATTGATTTGATTTAGTTCTCTCTCTAATGTCCACTTCTTTATTGTAATAGAAAAAAATGTGATAAAGAATGAGCTTGCTTATTTGGAATAGGTTAGTTAGTGGTTAGGTTTCATCTTTGAATAAATAGCTACGTTCTCCTTCAAAGAAATAGGTTTAATAGTTTACTATTGCATTAGCTATAGTTGCAAGTGTGAACAATGTGCTTTTAGATATCAGTTTAATATAAGTGTTTCATGAAGTTTGAAGTTTAAGATGTTGTGTACTTGATTCACTACCTAAGGGGGCCACTTAGAGAAGCTATTTATATTTTAATTTCTACAATTAGAGTAGTTAACTTTTTTTTTCTACAACTCTAGCATGATTGTTCCTACAATTGGCAAAATTACAAACTTGTCAACTATTCTTATAGCCATCATGGATAGAGTAGTTCTTATCTTCAAAATTGGGGGTTATTTTCATTGTGTGAAGTAGAAGTTAGCAATAGTTCATTTCTAGCAAATTCAATTCTAGTGTGGTAGTTTTAGGGTAGAACTCAAGTCTAAAATAGGTAGTTAGTGTATAAACTATGCAAACCCATTTCAAGTATAATGTCCCTAGGTTGATGATTAATGATGTCCTTAAGTAAAATATAGTTTCCAGTTGTGATGTCCAATCTCTGAGTAGAGCAATATGTGTTCCTAGTTATCATTTTAATTAATGACACTACATTTTTGGTTTTATTTTAGGGGATGGTGTCAAACTAAGAACATATTATAGGCATGATAGTAGGAGTTTGAATTTCATTCCTAGAAATTTAGCTTAGAATTTAGTAGTTTGATATTCTCGATAGATTAGATTTCCTTTTTTTGTATGCTTAAAAGAAGAGATCAGTTTGGAAGATTATACATTTAGGAAGGTGAACCAAGATTTTTCCAAGAATAAGAACTATATATGGTTGGTGACCAGAACTTAGTAACTTCATCTTCTTCCTTAGAGTTAGATTTGAACTTGTTTGATGATCTAGAAGACTTTAACCGACTCATTCAAAATCTAAATAATCTATAAGCTTTCAACAAGAAAGTATTAGATGATAACCCACTTTCCCTTGTAGTTTATCAACCAAGAGCTAACCTAGGAGGGCTACCAAGGATGACATTGTCTACTTGTTGCTTTATTATCACTAACTTGCATGACTATAACAATCTTAAGAATATCCTTGCCTTACTATTCCCAAATTTACATGGACTTATTATTGATGATCCTAATACCTTCTTGTTTGAGTTTGACATCCTTTATAGGAGTTATGACTATACTACTAGTGTACACAAGATGAAGTTGTTTCCCTCTATCCTAAAGGAGTCAACTTTGAGATGGTTTATGGGGTTAGGTTGCAATACAATAACCACTTGTGATGAAATGAAGGAAATGTTCTTTGGAAAGTATTAAGAATATTGTAGGGGGGTTGATATGAGAGGAGATGACATTTTCAAGATGTTATAAATAAAGGATGAAACCTTGGAAGAAGATGAGTCAAGGTTTTTGTTTAGTTTGCATAAGAACATTCAACATGAACTAAATGAGGAGTCTCAAAAAATATCTTCCTACGAGGAGTCTGAATGATACTTACATGGAGCTGCTAGACCTCATGGTTGGAGGAGACATCACCCAAAGTAGTTGGGAATATATCAAAAATATTTTTCTCAATTACTCTTGAGAAACTATGAAGAAAGGTAAAGGGTTTAGATCCTCTAGTGCAAAATAAAGTGGCTCAAGAGTGTCCAATGGAGAGATTTATAATCTCTTGTCTGACTTCGAGAAAGATATCATCACTAATGTGGCTACCTAGTTAGATAACATGAAAGATAAAGGGAAGAGAGAAGAGGTAGAGGTAATGCTAGCTAAATATTTCCCTTACTCCAAAAAGAAGAAGAAGGATCATAGATGCAAGATGGTGGCTAATTGGGAGGTGAAACATCTTCCTATAGAGTTCAAGGATATAGATGGAGATGAAGAAGTGTTATATGTTTATCAACACAAGTCATGGGCCCAAAGATAAGGTATGCCTCAAGACCCTTCACAAGATTTTGGTTAATATAATAATCAATGACAAAACTAGTATCCTTCAAATTATGGCCCATAATCCTATAGTTAAACAAGGCCCAATGGGGAGTTTCCAAGGAACCCAAACTCATAGGGTTCTCCACTAGACCTTAACTTCTGGGTCTACTATAGGACCACTTCTCTAGTCCCTAGGGATCACCCTAGACACCCTCTTCCTTATGATATTCAAACCTAATCTGCAATCCACAAAAAACTCACCACTAAGGTTAATTCCCCTTAACAATTTCTATTGGCGTTTGCTCCAAAGTCACTCCAAGTTCGACATCTCCATGGATGTATGGGTCTTGGACATCTACATTTCAATCCTCTTTGGTAGGTTTTCCTAGTTTTTCCCCTTTCTTCCTACTCGATCTCTCCAAACCCCTTAAAAAGTAGGGCTAGTAGGTCAATGGACCCAATTAGGCCTCCTAATGTGGTTTTGGAAAAAATTCTCAAAACTTCCCTTAAGAAACCTAGAAACAAATCACCATACTAGATACGCTTTTGGAAGGACTTCAAGATTTTGTTGGTCTTAGGAGCCCTAGGTGTTTGTACACCCCTAACCCAAAACTGGCCTAATTTCTTAAGGTTAATAGTACATAAGGGTTTTTGCTCTTGTTCTTTATTGATAGAGGTTCAACCATATTTACTTTACCGTTTAAAGTTCCTAACAAATCCTTCTTGCAATCCTTCATCAAAATATCACACTTCTCAGTCCATATGCTCATGTTTCAATACCATGTTATGCTTCTTACTCCTAGCTAGGTGCTTGGTAACTTGCCTAGGGAAAGTTGCTAAAAATAGGAAAACCTTCTTTTAGGCCTTCAAATAAATATTTATGCTATAAATTGACTTCCCTTACATGTACCAATAAGATGTGATATTCCCATGGTGGGATTTTATGGAAGACACATTTTTGTCTTCCTTACTCTTGATGAACTAATGAACTAGCTAGAGAAGAAAGATTTTTCACAAACAATGCCAATGGAAACAAAAGAACATAATAGTACACATAGAGAAATTAATTACATAATTCTAATTGACTAACATGTTAAAATATGGTAAACAATCAATCAAATAAAAGTTGCTCCTCCACTTGCAAGCAAAACTATGACAATGAATGCACAAAACTATTTTATATATTCCCCCAAAACATAGATTATATTCACCAACCCCTTGATTAGGTAGAGGATGGCATTATATTCACCAAATTCATGAATTTCAATTGTTCAAATAGTTAAATAACTACCAAGATTTATTGTGCAACTTTTTAAGAAATGTTGTCAATGACAACTTTGACAACTTTTTGCATCATTGCTTCAAAATTGTCTTGTACCTTCCAAATTTATGTCTTGGGACCAAAATAGACTCCTTATAATATACCTATATGTTTCATGACTCATCTAGACATCTTGGAGGCTCCAAGACCCAAGTTGCTCACCTAGTTGCAACTTAGCAACTTTTGGCAATGTGAGCAATTTTGTTTCAACACTTAACAACTAACTCCCAACTTATACACTAGACATCTTAAACACCTAAACACACTATTAGGACTCTTAATTCCCTATTATTCACTAGTGATTTGGATAAAGCTACTACAACCCAAAATTGACCTAGGAGAGCTAGGGTTTCAAATGGCGTACCCTAGGTGCTCCGACACCATTCTTCCCTACAAGCAAGAAGTCAAGTTACTTCTAAAGACACAAGATCCTCATTGATGCCTAACTTCTTAAACACACTTGCATCTACCTAAGTAGCCTCTGATTCTGGTAAGGCTTCCCATTTTACAAGGTGCTCCATGTAGACTCCATGTCTTGTTTTCTTCTTCACTCTAGAATCTACTATCTTCTCAACCTTAGGTTATACCTTATGTTTTATAGAGACATTAATCAAGTCCATGTCTATCTTTGCATCCTATTTATTTTCTATAGTATATGGAGCATATAAATTATTAGGTCTTGTACATTAAAGAATGATGAAATAGCTAACTCCACCTTGTAAGAATTTTGTCCATACTTTTCCAAAACCTTACATGGTCCTATTATTCTCATCTAAAGCTTTCTTGGGATTCCCTTCTACAACCTAGATTTGTTGAGATGTATCATTACCAAATCCCTTACTTCAAATTGTAACTCTTTCTTTTTCTCATTCACATTGGCTTTTAGTTTCTTATTAGCCTCTATTAGTATTTTCTTGATGTGGTCATGGACCTCGTTCATGGACGTGTCCACTTTTTCTTATCATGCCTCCAAGTTCCCTAAGTTCACACACACCTCTTGGGTGTATCCCATACACTATCTCAAAAGGATTTTTCTAGCAACATTATTTACACTTTCATTATAAGAAAATTCAGCTTGGGATAAGACTTGATCCCACATTTGACCATACTCTTTAGTCAAGCATCTCAATAGGTTTCCCAACACCCCATTTATGATATCTTTTTAGACATTTGTTTGTGGATGGTATTTTGAACCAAAAGACAAGTTAGTGCCTAGTTTCTTCCACAAGGTCTTCCAAAACTAACCCATGAACTTCACATCTCTGTCTGACATAACGCTCAAAGGAAATCCATGCATTCTCACCACCTTCTTAAAGAAAATATGAGCTATGTGTTGAAGTTGATGAAGGATCAATCCCACAGCTCCCAAGAATCACCTACATGCAAACACCTGACACAAAAGAGAGAAGAAAAAGGCTATTAAGGCTAAAATTGCCAAATCCATAGATGAGACATTCTTGATGAGAAAAAAGAGAAATTGCTATATCAAAAGTGAATGAATATCACAAAGAGAGATCATCATTCTAAAGGAGATCAAAACCCTAATAGGTTGCAAGATAATAATTAACAAAAGAATTAATTATTATATGCCCAACGTTTATCTTAAATAAACTAGAGCTAATAAGTGACTTAATAATTAAATCAATATGATTTAATTAATGAAAAAAACTTTATTACTCTAACACCCTACCTTAAGATAAACTTAGTGAGTAGCTAAAAACCTAGAAACTACTACTGCAAGTAAATTTGGGTCCTAACAACAAGGCCTGATCAGGTACCCAAGCACAACAAAAACTCTGTAAAGAGGAGAAATAGAGAAAACCACATGGGAAAATCTCTACTCTAAAAAGAGATGGAAATAATGCTAAAAGAATTAGTGAAGGATTGAAGAAACCTCCAAACTAGGGAATGTCCTAGAAGATAGGAACACAAGAGATCATGAAGAATGCCACTGAAGCATGAAGCTACAAACAATGCCAAATTGTTGATTTGAAGAACCTCCACTATATAGAACATGACCAGGTAGAGAAGACTGAGTCTGAAGAGCTGATCAATTGAAGATGGAAGGTATGTTCATGGCCTCCAAAAATAGGAATGAAAGATTTCCTATATGGTAAATGATCCATCTCACCAAAATGCATAGGTATCTAGCCACTGCAATTTCCTAGTACATAGGATCAAATATTAAATACATAGCTCACTCCATCAAACCAAGAAAGTAATAGAACCAACATAACCCCCCTAAAATGCTAAGACATAAGACATGAACACTAAAACTAAATGCAATATCTCTTGTAGAAAGAAGAACCAAGAACATCAAGCATGCAAAATAAGTACAAACACCTATAATGGCATGTGTCATCAACACATCATGAGGCTAATGTCATGGAAGGAACACTCACTTGACAAAGGAAGATGGAAAATATGGCCAACATGAAAACCCCCAAGGCATTTTATAATGTAGTGTTAGTACAACAAAACACAAAGATGTGCAAGATCCCAAAATACAATAAAGTGGCACTTTATCTCAGTATGGTTGCAAAAATACTACAAAAGGATGTCAAAAAAGATCAAAAGAGACATAAGGATGATACAATAGGTAGTACAACCCATGAAAGTCATCTGAAGCAAAAAAAATGATCTCCAGACCTGTAACAACCAAGATATCCACCATAATGCAAAAAAAAGAAAAAAATTGAATGGGATGTGCCTAGAGCAGAATCTAGGAAATAGAATGTCTCAAGATATGTCTCTTGAAGTGCAAAATAGAACATATAACTTTGACTACATAATCTAGAAATCAAGTAACATCAAAAGTCCAAATAAACTCCATCATCATGATAGGCTCAGAACCAGCTTTCCAATGATATTTTGTTTACAAAAAATGGACTCTAGATGAGCAAGTTACGACCAAAAAACCATAGGTAGGTCAAAAAGTGCTTAAAAAGAAAAAAAACCACCTTCTCGAGATCTATGCCAAAATACTCCTGCCCACCAATACTAGAAATTACCTCAAGTTTCATGCTAAATATTTTTATTATCATACCAAATTGACTCAATTTGTGTGCAAAATATCAATTTTCACACCTGAAAATCTTGAGGTCTACCAAAAAATCTTAGTTTTCCCACCAAAAATCTTGATTTGTGTGCCAAAAAATCTCCATTTGTGTGCCAAAGAAATCTTGATTTACATGCCAAAAAATCTTGATTCACATGCCAAAAAATATCAATTTACTTGCCAAAAAATCTCAATTTGTGTGCCACAAAATCTCAATTTTCATGCCAAAAAGTATAAAATCACCACCTTGGGAAATGTACTGCCCAATCTAGGAGCAATGTTTTTTTGCCTCAAATTCCAAGTGTGTTGAAATTGGATAAATTTTATATGAAAATAGGGGTTTTTGGATGCTCTGAGCTCAACAGTGATGTTCGTTTGAGCCCAAAGTGAGCTAAAAAAGGCAACCCCCATATCCAATACAAAATAACATTGAAAAATGAAATCATTTGAAAGAAAAAAAAAACACAAATTTGAAAGCCAAGCCAAACTTCTCATAAATAGAATAGGGACATGAAGATCTATGTCAAGAAAATATAACACCTTTTTAGTTGAAGGATTGGACATCCTTTATTACCAAAGTACTTATGCTAGTCTTCATTAAATATCAATCTAGGAGTGTGAACTTGAGATGATGTTTGCAAAGTATATGCTCTAGCCTCTACTAAAAGTCATAACTATCTTGAATAAAATAACCATTATGGAAACCTTTTTTATCAAAAAGAAAGACAAGTATCTTATTATTGAAAGAAAACTCAAATAACTACTTAACCATACATCTATGCACCTATTGCTATAGGAACAGTGACTGGTTTCTATTTCTAGTGGCTATAGGAACAATAGTTCTAAACTTAACTTAAAAAACTGAGTCTAATTCCTAATTGCTAAAGTAAACTCCACCTTCTGCATGGGCCCCCATGGAAGAGTGAAGAAAAGATTAACTCAGGCTAAAGTGTAGAAACTCAGTAAACCCATGTATTCATTCAATAGACAACATTACACTTGATTGAAAAACAACAGAATATAACTGATAACTCTTGTCCAACTCTATTCGTTCATTCACTACCTAACCTTTTTAGCTACATACAAGGTCTTATTTAAAAGAAAGGAAATAACAGATTCCTACAATTATGACTTCCTCATAAAGGATAGTTCGTTACAACTTAAGATTCATGCACACATGAAACATGATAAGAAACATCAGGTATCTCCTTAAGTTCTTGTAAATACAGAGTGTAGTGGATGCTAGATCTACTTTTCTACATGACTTTAATGATTCCAAGAATTCAGGTACCATGCAATAGTTCCTTATTAAGAATGCATGTTGACTAATTTATCGCCCTGTTGATTTTCTCTCTCATACAACCACCTCATTAGGTCCCTTGTTATTCTATTGGAATAGGTCCCCTTTCTATGCCACTAAGTTTCCAACTGTAATGGTGCCATAACACACCTCCTTTAGTACTTGCGATTCCACAATGCTAGACCTTCGCTTGAGCTATTTTAACTAATTCTAACTTTGCTTGGATACCTGCAGTCATATTCTAATGCATAGAAGATTTCCTACAAATATTTATTTATATTTATTAATTTATAAAGAAAAAACATTAATATTCAATTAACAGTCTTTGCAATCTCTTCGGCTATTGGAAGATCTACCCATGCCAAACATTCATGAAGAAAGATTTTTATCAATAGAATGAACCTTTTGAGACATAATTCTGATTATCACTTTTATGCCATATGTTCATAACTTATATATCAAAAGGTACAAAATATTATACTTAAAGGATGACAAAATTCAACATGTTATAAAGAAATGTTCATAAAAAGGATTAAAAATACATCTATTTCTTCACATCATTAATCTCAAGTTCTGATACCATGTTGAAGTTGATAAAGGATCAACCCCATAGCTCCCAAGAATCACCTACATGCAAAGACCTATCACAAAGGAGAGAAGCAAAAGGCTATGGAGGCTCAAATTGCTAGATCCATAAATGAGACATTCTTGATGAGCAAAAAGAGAAATTGCTATATTAAAAGTGAATGAATATTATAAAGAGAGCATTATAAAGGAGATCAAAACCCTAACAGGTAAAACTTAGGTTTCATGATAATAATTAATAAAATAATTAATTATTATATGCCCAAAGTTTAGCTTAAGTAAACTAGAGATAATAAGTGACTTAATAATTAAATCAATATGATTTGATTGATAAGAAAATATTTTATTACTCTAACACTATGTGACTAGCATCGTGAGTTGTCTTGCAAGGTATAAAATGATTCATCTTGCTAAACTTGTCTACAACCACAAATACATTGTCAATAGTAGAGTTAGTTCTAGGTAATTGAATAATGAAGTCCATGCTAATGCACTCTCATCACCTATTTATTATTGGAAGTGGTTGATACTTTCCTACATTAGTAGTAGTTCCATTTGCTCTTTGAAATTTTCTACATTCCTCTACATACTTCCTTACATCTCTCTACATCCTAGGCCAATAGTAGAACCTCTAAACCAACTCTAGTTTCTTGTTGAGACCAAAATTCCTACTTAGACTCTATTATGCTTCTCATGTATCAAATTCTCCCTCATGGACCATCTACGTACACACACTTGATTATCCTTGAAGAGAAATCCATTTTGCAAAGTGTAGTCTACATATTGACTATGGAAATGATTGTTAAACCCTACACATACCTTGTAGGCTTCTTTAAAGCCCTCATCCTCCTTATAGAGATCCTTGATGCTTTCCAATCCATTACTCTACAACTAAACTTCACTGACAATGATCAATCTCCTACTAAGTGCATTGACTACCTTATTATCTTCTCCCTTCTTGTTGTTGATAGTGAAGTTGTAGGATTGAAGAAACTCCACCCACTTGATGTGCGTATAACTGAGTTTGTCTTGTTTGTTGATAAAACTTAGGGCCTAGTTATCTATGAATTCTAAAAACTTTTTAGGCAATAGATAATGAATTCACTTATTGAGGGCTTGCACCAATGCATATAACTCCAAATCACAAGAAGAGTATTTCTTCTTGGCCTCATTTAACTTTTCATCGAAAAACTTTACTGGTTTGCCTTCCTTGCTAAGAATTTCCCCCACTACAAAATTAATTTCATCAAACTCCATAGTCAATAACTTATCAAAGCTTGGAATAACTAAGATAGGTTGGGTTGCCACTTTTTTCTTCAACTTCAAACCCCTAATTAGCCTCATTAGTCCACTTAAACTTGGTTTTCACCCCTCCTTTGGTGGTATCTAGGACTGGTGCACAAATCTCACTAAACTCCCTTATTAACTTTCTATAAAACTGAGCCAACCCATAGAAACTCCTTACCTTTGTCCCTGATTTTGGAGAAGGAAAAATCAAAATGGCTTCTACCTTACATGGATCCATATTTAGTCTTCCTTATGTAACCAAAAATCCTCTTGCTTCACAAATTCACATTTCTCTAGACTTATGGCTAACTTATCTTCATGTAGCCTTTTCAACACAACCTCTAGGTTTTTCAAGTGTTCTTCCTTGGTTTTACTAAAAATGAGTATATCATCTAAATATACCACTACAAATATACCTATGTAGTCTTTGAGAACTTCATTCGTCAACCTCATGAATGTGTTAGGTTCATCAATAAGCTTAAAGGGTGTGACCAACCATTCATGTAGACCCTTTGCGGTTTTGAATTTTGTTTTCCATTCATCTCCCTTCTTAACTCTGATTTAGTGGTAAGCACTTTTCAAGTCTATCTTAGTAAAATATCTTACTTCTCCTAAAAAATCCATGAGATATTCTATTCTAGGAAGAGAAAACCTATACCTAATGGTTATCCTTTTTATTGCTATTTCTTATTGAACATTGGTCAAGCAGCTCACTAGTACATTTCCCCTTATTTTTTGACCAAAGGCCATATTGGGCTATGATTTCTCCTTTTTTTTGTTTTTATGCCTGAGTTGGTCAAAACTTCTATCAAATTAGCCTTTTTATGCCTAATTTGGTCAAACTTTTGACCAAATTTGGTTCATAATAAAAAAATAAAATTGTATTCATCATTTTGTTATTTGGCAAGTTTGTTTGGCAGGTTTGTTTGGCAATGGGAGTTTGTTGTTTGGTCTATTCGTGGATTGTATAGGAACACCTCTTGGGATAAAAAGACCCTAAGGTAAATTCCTATTACTCAAAGCTTATAAATGTTTATAGGTTGGAATGATATATAGCATTTTCATTTTGCAAAACTACATAGCTTTTGCATAGAAAAAAATCTATGCAAAAATATTTAGGGTTAAAGCAATTATTTTCCCCCATGGTGAGTATGAGATTTAAATTAGAGATTTTTGTGGATTGAAATATTTGGTATAGCTACTAAAACCATAGGAGGCTCCATATTGGCTATTTTGTGTCCATGTAACCAATCATGTATTTGGACTTGCTAACCTTTTTGGCAAGCTTATGCACTGTAACTTGTGCACTTTAGGTGCACAGGGCTCATTTGTTAGTGTATTGAGTATATGCTTTTGGTAGATTTAGAATATAGGTAATGTATGATATTATCATGTTTTTGAGTTAAGTGGTTATCCACTTACTATGATGGCTATAGATACCTCATCCACATTAAACTCATAAGGAAAAAGCCTAAGCCATCTCACCCTTGGAATAATAGCTTGAACATAAGTAAAATCAACATCAACTAGAAAAAAAACATCATTGAAATGCTTCTCTACTAGTGACATTGGAATTATTAGTCTTTGTTTCATTGACTTCTTAAAGTCTTCAAAATAACTAGTCATCAGATTCTCAAAATTATCTCCACATCATATTCTCAAAATTATCTCCAAGTTGCTCTAGGAATTCACCAATATACACTGCAACTAACTTGTTGGTCTTCCAAGTTATTTTCCCAAATGTGGGAAAACTATTCTACACATAGAAAAATATACAAACAAGTATCGAACCAAATTTACATTATGTAGTTTTTGTTATTCTTATAGCTCCCAAGTTTTTTGATAACTACTAAAGTTGTAACTCAATAAGGTCATAAGAATGGTCTTTCTTTACTATCTTGTAACCCAAACCCACAGCCATACATGGTACATTGTTCAACCAGCTGGATTGAACAAATTTATGTGCAATAACTCTCACTACAAATGTAATTAGGGGATCAATAATTGTGTCTATGGTCATTCCTATCTTGTTCCATATCGCCCTTGTATTCTTCTCAATTGCCTCTTTTTCATCACTTCTCATAATCTTAGGTCTATCTAGGGTTAGATACCTTATCACTCTATGAATAATTCTCTTTGTGATTTTGATAGGTCCATCCTCCAACCATACATAGTTGTCATGAATTCTACTAAGCACAATTTTAATTCACTCTATCTTGGATATGGTAGGAAAATCTGGGGCATAGTTTAACACTTTTCTATCTACAGCCTTGTTTTCCTCTTTCAATACTCCACTTTTACATAATTTTCCATATAAGTATCTTATTTCCATGTCTCCAATGCTTCCTACTTTACAAGTGTAGCAACACCTTACATCTTGTATCATTAAAACTTATGGTGGTATCATAGATTACTCACCAGATGAGTCTCTTCTATAAGGAATATAAGGAATAGCTCTAAAAATGGGTAGTTTGATCTCGTTGCTTATCAATTGAACATTTAAAACTTCCTTTCCTTCCTTAACCATAGTAGTAGAAGAAATAGATGCCATAACAAAAAATTAGGGTTTGTATCAATTCAAACAACGTAGCTCAACACACAATAAATACCTTGAGAAATTTGATGTTTGGTGTCAAGTATTAGTTGAATTCAGTATGTAAATTCTTGATTTGATTTCTCCAATTCTCCTTATGCTCTTCATGCTCTCTTTAATCTTGAATAATTGTAAATGAGTTGAAAATTAACCATATAGCCCTTGAAACTTTGCAATAAATGCTTAAATCTTACAGAGCTATAAGCTCAGCTCTAGTAGCAATTTTGACTCACTTAGCTTCCACGTAATTCCTACTATGCTCAGCAACCACATCAAACTCAGCCAACACTATCACCTTTGATAGCTTGGAAACAACTAAAATTTTACTTGATAGAAACATGGAAACTTTTTATGCTCAATAGTAACATGAAAACTTATAGATTTCTTCTTAGTTCTAACCAATACTGTTCATCTTACTTCATGCATATAAAATCTTTTCATAACTAAATCCTTGGAGCTGATGTATATGTGAACTTTGAAATATTAGTCCCATACATACCTCTTGATTTCCTAGTTGAGGGTGGTGTGATCACCTGATCCATTGGATCAAGTGATCCCATCTAAACTTGATGTACTACAATCTTCCTTTTTCTTACATGTCTTGTTCATTTGCACTTTGACTTCTTTAGCATCAACTTTCCTTTGCCTTTATTGAATTCACTACTAGGTGCTTTTGACCTTGGTTGACAATTTCTCCTTATGTGACTAGTCTTCAAATAGCTAAAACATGTAGTTTGACTCAACCATCTACTATAGTCACTTCTCAAATGTGTTCTAATGAAATTTTCAACAACATGTCCATACTCTTGACAATGGTGACAACTAAACCTTGTATTGTAATCCCAATTGTAGGATCATTTAGTATGGTTTACCTTGGCTTTCTTGTTTGATGATCATTTAGGCTTTGATCTACATGGACTAGAAAATAAGTTAAACATCTAGTATACTATGAGAAATCACTAAACTCAATCAACATACACTAAAAACCATCTAGCATACCATGAAAGCCAACCAAAATAAATAAAGAAACATAAAGTAAAATCCTTCTTTATTTGTAGCTCCCATGTCCTTCGTTCTTCTCCATATGATATAGTTCCAATTGCCTATAATGCACACAATTTAAAAGAAAAAGAATATGATATGATAATGCTATGAAAATACTAGAAGAGTGATTTTAAGCTTGAGGGAAAAAAGACCAAGGGACCAAGGGATGGAAATGGGAGCAATGTGGCTCATTTTATAGCCAATACATAAGAGGAGAGCATTGAACATGTCACCTTGAATGTGTAACTTTGCAAGAGATTCCTTGTGGAAATTTATGCCACATATGACACAAGATGCAAAATTTAAGATTATATGATGCATGGAAGTCAACATGACTAAAAATGGTGGAGGGTCTATGATGCATCATGTGACATCTCAAAGCCACTTAAAGCAAATAATCTATGATGATGAAGGCTAAATGTGTGTGTATGTGTGTGGAATAAGAAGATATGGATTATGACATATCTTAGCCAAGTGTAAGGATAGAATATATGATGTGTCATGCACATGTGTCATGGTGATGTCAAGATTATGTCAAGATTATGTGAAATATTTGAATTAAAAATTCATTATTCCACACAAATGGAAATTAAGAGAATGGAAATTAGAGGTGGAAAATATGAGTTAGGAAATTGAGAATTTCCATGGTTTACAAATGATGAATTGATTAATTAAATATATTAATTAATTGGGAATGTTAGTTAGGAAGAATAATTAGTAATGTGAGATGAAAAATGATTGGGATTACATAGGATTAAATTATGGGTTATTTAATCCTATAGAGATAATTAGTAAATGATTGGTCAATTTGATTTGATAAGTGTGATAATATCCTTTGATGAAATGTGATGATCATGCATATTGAATAAAATTATGATGGGTAGACCAAAGCCATGGTAAAATTGAACGACTAGTTAGGATTGATAACATGCCAAGAACACATGACATGGATTAAGAATATGTAACATTTCATGGACATTGTAAATGCTATAGGATTGAAATTGATTGATAGGGTTGATCATAATAACATCAAAAAACACTGTCAATAATATTAATTTGATATGATAATGCCATGATCTAACACTAAGGGACTTGAAAATGTCAATAATCGAATGATAAGAATAATTGTTTGACCTAGCACTGAGAGCCATGATAGTACTAAGGTTGGATTGATAGGTTTGATAGATTGATAGATTTCCAAGGCACTGAGAGACATGAAAATGCCTAGGGTTGGACAAAGGATGGTAGATTTGGGACATTTGGCACATTCCAAGTTGAATAGGACTAATTTTGGGTGATTCTAGGTTGATTTGGGGTGATTCTAGGTTGATTTGAAATGGTTCTAGGTTCATTTGATATGATTCTAAAATAATTTGCAAATGACACAAAAAGGGGATATGAATGATGAATGACATTATCAAAACCTACTCTCGAATTACTAAAATGAGAAAATGGGATGACCTATTATGAAGAAGTGATGAAATCGTAGGCACAAACCATTTTTAAGTGTCTACATTTTTCCCCTCTTTGATAAAATGTGATTTAGAACATTGTGTCAAAGAATAACTAATGAGAATGCCATAACAACATGCCCCAATAGGGATGATACATATAGGTTCCCCCTTGATAAATTGGCCAAATTATGCTTACAATAGGTCAATTTGTTGATAATGAGAGGACAAAGCCATGGCAATTGACAGATCACAAATTAGAGTTCAAATGTGAAAGTTATGGGGTCTAGAGTGTATAATGGGGGTCAATCAGGGGCCCTAGAGTAGTTTCATGAGTTACCACTCAAGAATGTGAAAAAATAATGAAAATGATAGATTAATTTTCTCACAAAAAAGATATGAATCCAATGCAACTAGTGGATTGCAAATCGGAGTTGAAATACAAAATTTATGGGCTCCAAAGTGAAAAATAGGGGTTTCTGGAGTAGTTCTAGACATCTAACTACCCCAAGTGTGCCCAAAATGCTCCCAAGTGCACCCTAGGTGCACTTAGGAAGCCCAACTACACTCTGAAAGTGCAAACTATGCCCCAGAAGGCTCTCAAGGCCAAAATCAGCTTGACAAGACCCTAAATGACCTAAAACATTGGGTGCATGCCCAAAATTATAGAAAAAGGTGAAAACATGGGTAAAATCAATCAAACATGGTCAAAAGTGGGAAAACTTGGTTAAACCTAGGTCAAATTGAGGCCAAACTTGGTGGAAAGCCACTAATTATTGATAGAAAGTGTATGATGATGTAAGAATGCAAGATGAAGATGATTTTGGTGTATTAGAATGCATGATCATGTTGATAGTTGATGAGATGAATGATAGAATATCAAGGAGATGAGATGAGAATTATTTAGGATGAGGTGAGGACTTTTTCTTTCATAAAGTGCATTATATGTCAATGGAGCTTTATTTTGATATGAAAAATGGAATGCAACACATCATGGCATAAAGGGCTAGAGCACAAATGCAAACCTTTTACATAAACAAGCACAATGCTAACAGAAAATGATCTTGTCCTTTCTTAGGCTTATATGGATGCCCCCGACTCTTAAAGGTACATTGTTAACAAACAAAAAAAATTCAAAAATGACCATGAACAATCCTCACTGCTCTCATAGATTAGTTTATATCATCAAGTGGCATAAGAACATGATCGTAGAAAAACAAAGCAAAAATAAATCACTCACTAAATAGCATGAGCCAACATCAATTCTTGTCCATTACTACTTTCTTTTTAGTGTTTTAGGTTTGCAAATATTTGATATGTATGTGTGTCGATTCAATTGATAGGTTCATAGTGACACGCTAGATTGATTGTTGGTTCACATTGCTCAGATAGTGTGATTATCATTCAAGTGTACTGCTTTGAGTTTTAGTCTGTGAAAGTGCAAGTGTTTAAGCAAAGGGGATGATTATCTAAAAAGATTATTTATAAGGGTTATACAATTTTTTGGTGGGGTTTGTGATTTTTAGGTTGTTTGAGGATATTTGATGTTTTTGTGTGACTCATTTCTTCAAGACATTTTATAATTTTTAGTATTTATTTTAGGATATTTTATGATGTTTAACAATTTTTTTAGGACATTATATGATTTTTATCAATTTGTTTAGGAAATTTTATGATTTTTTTGATGAATTTTTTTTAGGACATTTTATGATTTTTATGAATTTGTTTAGGTCATTACGATTTTTATAGATTTTTTCAAGACATTTTATGATTTTTTTAAAGATTTTGTTCAAGACATTTTTATGATTTTTAGGTTTTTTTTAGGATCATATCTAAATTTTAGGATTTTTCAAGATCGTATTTGAATTTTTAGGGTTTTGTTCAGGATCACATTTGAAATTTTAGGATTTTTTCAAGATCATAAGGGGTTGCAAGGGTTAGCTCCAATATAATATGCAATAAGTCAAATGGATAAGATGTGCTTAGGGACATGTCCCCAGTCCATCTTATGTATGAAAGCCAAAGACAAAGTATGTACAGACTGGTGATGTGTGGGTAAGATAATAATGGATATTAACTAGTAAATGGGCCATGATCAATGACTAGGCATTTCTAGCAATATGAAGGATTTGATCAAGGAATGATAGAAGGGCTAAAATCTAGATGGAATTTTGATAGATGGAGGAGCAATAACTAATTACACATTGCACCTATATGCCAGGTTTTCACCATGGTACATTCCTAAAGCGCCTATTTGCCAAGTTTTCACACTTTTGGACATAATTTTTCTCTTGTCTCAATTTTTTTTGCCAAGATGCCTATTTTCCAAGTTTTCATCAAGGCATCCCTTTTTTCATGACTTTTTTTTTTCACTTTTTTGTTTCTTTTTTTCATGACTTTTTTCCTATATTTTTTAGAACTTATAGATAGAATAAAGTATAGTACTTGCAAAGATTCATGTTGTTGATGGACATGGCTAGTGGTTCACCTTCTAGAGTCACAAGCTGATATACTCTAGACCCAAAGCAATAACTACATAGGGTCCTTCCCAAATTGGATCAAATTTGCCTAGTTTTTTTCTATGCTACTGAGTCTTTTAGTTCATCTTTAGGACTAGATCACCAATCTCAAAAGGATGACCTCAAACTTTCTTATTATAGCTTCATTTGAGTTAGTTTTGCTAAGCTTGTAGATGGGTCAAGGTGGGTCACCTCTGCTCATCAACCATTTCAACCTCTGCTCATCAACCATTTCAAGTTCATGGAGTCTAGATACTCTATAGTGTTCATCATTAACAACATCTTGTAGGAATACTCTCAATGATGGAATTTAAACTTCAATGGGAATTATTGCCTTAGTTCTATAGACAAGAGAGTATTGTGTTGTGCTAGTGGAAGAAAAGGCACTTGTTCTATAGGCCCAAAGAGCTAGATTTAGTTGTAAGTGCTAGTCTCGACTAGAATCATTGACAGTATTTTGGAGAATCTTGGAAATTATCTTATTAGATTCTTTTGATTGGCCATTGCCTTATGGATGGTAAATACTAGAATATACATGGTAGATTTCATATTTCTCACAAAGCTTATCCACATCTTTATTTTGAAATGAACTACCCTAATCAATAATAATAGTCAAGGGAATTCCATGCTAACATATTATATAGTTCAAAATAAACCTTGAAATTTTCTTTTGAGTGGTGAAAGTTAGAGGGATGATTTCAACCCACTTGGTGAAATATTCTGTTGCTATGATGATGAACTAATGGCCATCAAAGGAAGGAGGAGAAATAACTCCAACAAGATCAAATGTCCACTATGAGAAGGGCCATGGAGAAATGACTGGTTGCAATTCTTGTGCTGGTGTGTGGATTAGATTACTATGTATCTGGCACTTATGACATGTTTTGGAAAAACCATGGGCATCTTGTTCCATGGTGGGCCAATATTATCCAGCTCTAACAAGTTTATTTGCTAGACTCAAACCATTGAAATAACCTCCACATATACCTTTGTAAACTTCATGTAAGGTAGTTTCAACTTCTTGTGAGTCAAGGCATTCGAGAAGGGTTTGGTCAAAGAATCTCTTGTAAAGGGTGTCACCAACAATGTCATATTCAATGACTTTTTGGATAGTTTTATTTTGGGTGTTGGATAGGCTAGGTAGTAGGACTTGGGTATAAGTAGTTGAATATAAGGAAGATATGGGAAGATTGAGACCAATGATCAATTACTTCTCATATGAAGGCTGGTCGAGAGAGCTCAAAAAGACTTTGTGGCATGTACTGGAACATTGATATTCATGGCAACATCTTTTTTAACTTGTATCCTTGGAAGAATCTTTTGAGCTTTTAATTTTTCATGGTCTAATGAGGCCTTTCAATTTTCACCAAGAGACCTATTCTTGTTATTTTTTCTTTGCTTTTTAGTTTTGTAACTGGTAGATGGATTTGCCTCCTCAAAACATGCAAATGTGTTTTCTTTAGAATAAATTGCTTCTTTATGATTTTCAATCATAATTCCTTCATAGATTTCAAATTCTATTACAATAGCATCATCATTGTCAAATCAATCAAAAATTAGTGGTCCATGCTAATCCTAATCCAATAGTTTAGGATAACTTGAGGGGATGTCATCATCAGTGTGGAATAGGCTTTGGTTGAAGGTATATATATATGGATATTAGATTTAGTTGTATTATTAGGATCAACAAAGATATGGTCAAGTGCATAAGGATTATTGATTTTAGGTTGGGTCTCCTTAGATGCCTTTTCATCTTTCAAAGCATTCATAGTCTCATATGTAGGTACCTTAGTACTAGGAGGACTTATTCATAATGGTTCAAATCCAAGCCCAAAACTAGGAGGTCATCATTTTATAGTGATAGGTTCAATTATTCCTTGTTTTTGAGATACAAATTTACTACATCCATCATAGCCTTGTTTCTACATGATAATAAACCCAAATCTATACTTGTTAGGAGATATAAAAGTGGGTTACTATTTTTCTTTTTCTTTCTCAATATAGATAGATGTATTCTCATGGACATGTTCTTTATGTTGGCCACTTCCACTAATGAAATTGATAGAAGTGACATTTTGTGTATTGATCTTAGAATGTTGTTCTTGCAATAGGTTTGATTTCCCATAAGATTGGGGAGAAAATGGAAAGTCCCTAATGTGGAATACTTGAGACATAAAGTATTCTCCACACCATTTGTCTTCAATCTTCATATTTTTCTTGGCCTTATTGAGAAGTATATTAGGATCCACATATTTAGAGGAATCTATGGGTTGTGCTTCATTGTTTGTTGAGACTTGGTATGTAGTAGCATCTCTTAGATTAGCACAAAATTGGAAAGGGTCTAGATCACTAAGAATGGTAACTTCCACATTTTTTTAGGTAAACTTCAAACATTTATGATATATAGAAGGCACCACTTGCATAGCATGGATCCATGGGCATCCTAGTATCATGTTGCAATTCATTTCAATATCTAGGACCTAGAATAATGTATTCTCACTAGCCAGACCAATTCTAATTGGCAATATGATGACACCCTTGGAGAAGCATTCAACATCATCATAGGCCTTTATTTGATTCTATGAGAGGGATCTACATCTTCTTTAGAGTAACCCAAACCCTTGACAACTTTAAGGATATAAATGTTCAATCCCGCTCCACCATCTATCAAGACATGTCTGACCTTGGCATTATGGACAAAGACTTCAAGATGAAGGGGGTCATTGTGGTTGGGTTTGTCCTTAGGAATATCTCAAGGGTGTACAAGGTGATATTTTATGATGTGGATAGGTTCCCAACCATGGCTTGGAACTAGGCAACATTAATGTTATCTAGTACTGCTAAATCTTTGAGGGCTTGATCCAAGATCTTCTAATGCTGGGGTGACACATGCAACAAATCCAGGATGGATATTTTTATAGGGGTTTTACCAAGCTAGTCTACAAGGCTGTAGTTTGAAGAAGTAGAATTAGTAGGTTTACTAGGGGTCATGGGTCTAGTAGTAGCTATAGGTCATAATGGGGCTGTAGATCTAGCTAGGGCTCTAGGTAAGGTTATTTGAGTGTGATAGTTAGTGATAGCATAGTGAGGGGTTTCATCTTTTAAGGTGAATGTGGATATGTGGGAGCTAGACTCATTAATACAATTGATGGTGTAGTCATATCTAGTGCATGTGTAATTAGCTTGTAAGTCAAATTTTGAATTGAAGGCTTTCCCTTTATCATGATTACCTAAAGGATCTTTAAAAATAGTGTGATCAAAATTGGATGCTAGCAGTGATGGATCAACTATGATCACACCATCATCAATAATGTCTTGTATTGCATGTTTTAGCTAGAAACATGATGAGGTCTTATGTCCTTTGGTGTGGTGGTAATAGCAAAATTTGTTGTCATCCCACCAAGAGGCCTTAGTTAATGGTTTGTCTTTGATTGAGGGTAATTGTAGGAAGTTAGTACTAAGTAATTTTTGAAGTGCATTCTCAAGAGGTATCCATGAGGGTGTGAATTTCCTTTCTTTGGTTCTAGGATATCTTCAAGGTCTATCCTGCATGGAAGTCTTAGATTTCTATTGTTGAGGTGATGTTTGATTAGGAGTTTGTGAATTTCTAGGTTTTGCACCTTTTAAAGTTAGTTGAGGTTGTGTTGTGCTAATTATGTGTGCATCCACAATACCATCATTGGTTACATTCTTGTTTTTGGAGGAAATTTTTTTCTTTTCATTAGATAAGTTGGTGTTGGTGTTTTCCTTATTTGTTTCAAGAATTCCCTTACAGATGAGAGCATCTTCAATACTAGCCCCCTTTTTCATCAGCCTAGCAATGGTGCTTGGACTTTTGATCTTGAGTTCATACAATAAATCAAGGACTAGGTTTTTAATGCACATATTAACTTATTGGTCTTTAGGAATGTTTAGTGAGCATTGAATGACTAAGTTTCTCCAGCATAATAAGAATATGATAATGACTCTCCCATATTTTGTTTAGTTGAGCACAAATCAAAAAGTGTCACCTCATTTGTAATGTCAAAGGTAAAGTGGGAAAATAAATTTTTTGCTAATTCTGACCAAGATTTTATGTTACCAGGAAGTTTGGAATACCATTTGAGTGTGGGCCTACCTAGAGAATGAGGGAACAGTCTCATGAGGTAGATGGGCTCATCACTAAGTTTAGTACAAGAGGCAAAAAATTCCTTGATGTGATCAATGGGGTTGCCCTTTCCTCAATTTTTTAAATCTTGGTGCCTCAAAATGTTTTATGAATAGAGGCATATATAGACTTCTATCAAAGGGATTAGGATGTAAGTCCCTTTTTGTGTATAGAGCTTATTTCTTCTGGACTCCCAATGCCTCAATTTATTTGGATATTTTCTTGGATTGTTGTAGTAACTCTTAATTAGGGTTTTGAATGATAGTCCTATATTTGAGTCTTTTGTATCTATGAGTAGATGGTTTTCTATGGCGAGAACTATGTCTACTTAGTTTTGACATTTTTAGATCTCAAGAGTAAGGTGATGGAGGTATGTTAGCACCTCAAAGAAAAAAAGGTCTTTTTTGTGGTACATGTGGTAGTTGTTGTGATACTTGTTGTAGTACTTGTTGTGATACTTGTGCTATTGATTGTGACTGTTGTACCATGGGTTGTTGTTGTATCACTTATTGTGGTTGTTTTTGTGTCATTTGTGATGGTTATTGTTGAGATACCATTACTGATTTCATGTAAGACCATGTATGTGACTATTGTTGTAGAGGTATCTATTGAGGTTGTCAAGGCATATGTTATTATTTTAACAAGTGTTGTTGATAGGAAATTTGTTGCTCAAGGCATCTTTGGTATTCCAACTATTGTTTTAGTTGCTCTTGTTATTTAGCAAACATGGCTTGTTGTTGTTGGAATTATTGCTGGTATATTCTATGTAAGTCAAGTGGATTTACATTGGGTTATGTGTTAGGGATATTGGATCCTTGCACCATGTAAGGTTTTTTTTATTGTTGGTATGTTGTATGCATGTTAATTAGATTTTGACTTGGTTGTGCATTAGGGATGTTAAGTCCTTGTACCACTATAGGTTGTTGTTGTCTTTGAAGTTGGTTATGCCCTTGAGGATTAAACACCATGTTTGGGTTGTTGGTTTGATACTTTTGTGTGTTAGATGTTTCTCCTTGGAACATCATATTGATTTGGAAATGAGATATGTTCCTTTTGGGAATGGGTGAAATGTCGATAAGGCTCTTCCTTTGTATGTCAATAGGGGTTGTTGTAACTGATGCTTCACATGGTATATGTTGGAAATATAGAGTGAGTAACTGGGACGGAGGGGGTGGGGGTTGTGAATCAATTACCACAAAAACAAATCCATAGATCCCTTAGATGTCTAATAAAACTATTTACTACTGTCACTCGATAAACATACTTAAATGCTATAACTCGGTAAATGCAGCGTATGTTAACTTTAACAAATCATAAACATTTATAGTGATTAACATGCAAGCATAAAAGAAATAACATGAACACATGAGACACTAGATTTAACATGGAAACCCAATATGGGAAAAACCACCAAGTAACTAGTTACTGATTTTCACTCTTCTAAAGTGAGCCCTATTAGGAGCCAACTTGGTTAAAGGTTACAAAACACACTATTAGGTCTGACCTTGTTAAAGGATTTAATCACCCTATTAGCAATGGCCTTGTAAAAGGTCTTTAGAAAAAATCAATGGAACTGTCACCTTGTTAGAGGATTTACAACTGGCTATTAAACCAACTCTACTAAGAGATTTTGGAATCACTACTACAATGGTAAGAAAGTAACAATGAAATGACCTAAAAGAGATGCAACTGAATTGCTAATTACAAATCTCTATTTTGCTTCACACTAGATCCTTCCTGGTCGAATATAAGTTTGTTTCTCCTCAAGGATATCTGACCATCCTACAAATTTGCTCACACTTTCCTCTTCAAACAATCAATACACTTGTATACTCGCTCATACTCTTAGAATCTCAACTTGACCCTTCATAAATACCATTCAGATTATCAAGTCGGCTCAATTGCAACTTACAATTACTAGTAATCATTACCTAAGTTGGCTAGAATCATTACTTGAAATAATTAAACTTCATTTCTCAAAATTAAAGAAATCCTTCATTGGCTGACCTTGCTTGATAAACACCAATCCTAAAAACATTTCTTGTGTTGATGAATAGAAGCCTGGTTAACACTACGAACCTACAAAAAACCTTTGAAAACTGAGTGAACTTGGTAAACACTAACTTTCCTTTGTTAACTAGGAGAACTCAGTTAACACTACTATCTACCACAATTTCCTTCAATGCCCAAGTGAGCTCAGTAGACACTGTCTTCATAGAGTAATCTCCAATAATGCTCAGTAGAGATAGAAAATTGCATTGCTAACCAACTAAGTTCAGTAAGCACTATCTTCCAATTGATATGACATTTGTGTAACATCAAAGAAAACACACAATTAGACAATTGTATCCAACAATCTCCCTCTTTAGTATTGATGGAAACACAACATGTCATAACACAATTAAATTTGAAAACAAGTCTTTCTCTGATAGAAATTTTCTCCCTCTTAGATTTTATGCCACAAACTTTTCTAATGCAGTAATCTCCCTCTATGAAGGAATTACATAGCTTCTTCTCCAGATAATAAACTCTCCCTCTTTGACAACACATGCCAAAGACAACACATATGAAATGAGTATCAATGTACTTTGAGTACTAATTCATATGCAATGTTTCCTTGACTATGTTGCATCAACTGATAGATCTTCAACTTGGTTCCTATTGATGCATCACTAAAACTTTATTTTAGTGAGGTTTAGATAGGGGAATGACCCCTAACTTAACTCTTAGATACAAGAAAGTATCTTTAGGTAATGGCTTGGTGAATATGTTTACAATCTATTCTTTGTATGGACATATTCCAATCTAATTTCTTTATCTTGCACAATCTCTGACAAAGTGATATTTTATAGCAATGTGCTTGGTTTTGGAATGCATCACTAGATTCTTTGATATGTTAATTGCACTTGTATCATCACAAAACATAATAATTGGTTCTTTGATCTCAACCTTCATGCCTTCCAACAACTATTTAAACCAAACAATATTAGAATAGTTCATTGCTGCTACAACATATTTTGCTTCTGCTATAGATTGGGATGTGCAATTTTTCTTTTTGCTTTTCCAAAATACCAACCTTTTTCCAAGAAAGAATGTTCCACCACTTGTACTCTTTTTGTCATCAATGTTTCCTACCCAATCAGCATCAGTAAACACTTTTAAGTCTAGATTTCCTCCAAGTTTATACCATAAGCCATAATCTTTAGTGCCTTTCAAGTATCTCAAGATCCTTTTGATTGCCATCATATGATTTTCTCTGGGTTTTCTGAGAATCTTGCCGCTATACCAACTACAAGAGCAATATCAAGCCTTGTATGAACTACATGCTATAATTTTCCAATCATTGATCTATATAAGGTCTAATCTACCTCTTTTAAATCATCATCTTTGGTAAGATTTAATCTAGTACACATGAGAGTTTCAACTAGTTTTGAATCTTCCATACCAAATTTCTTGAGTATCTCCTTGATATATTTAGACTGAGTGATGTATATACCATTCTTGCTCTACTAAATCTGAAGACCAAAAAAGAACTTAACCTCACCAAACATAGACATTTCAAATTCTTTGTTCATTTTCTTTGAGAATTCTTTGCATAGATCATCATTCCCTGTAAATAAAGTTTCATCCACAAATATTTTTGCCAAAACAATCTTGTTATCTGGTCCTTCCTTGATGTACAAGCTACTATTATCATTAGTTCTCTGAAAATCAGTCTGAATAAGGTAGTTATGCAATCTCTCATACCATGCTCTAGGGTCTTGTTTTAGACCATACAATGCTTTGTGTAATTTGCAAACCATGTCCCTTTTATCTAGATCAACAAAACCTTCAAGTTGTTCAATATAGATTTCTTCATCAAGAATACCATTGAGAAATGTTGATTTAACATCCATCTAATATATCTTAAATCCTTTGTGTGATAAATATACAAGTAAGGTCCTAACACCTTCCAATCTTGCAATAGGAGCAAAAGTCTCACCATAATAACTTCCTTCTTCTTGAGAGTAGCCTTTACACACTAATAGCTTTATTTCTTGATAATTTACTATCTTCATTCAACTTATTCCTAAATATCCATTTTTTTCCAATCACATTTTTATCTTTAGGCCTAGGTACAAGAGTCTAGGTTTTGTTCTTCTCTATTTGCTCTATCTCTTCATTCATTGCCTCAATCCAAATTTCATTTTCCAATGCATCCTTGACATTTCTAGGTTTAAAATCAGCAAGTAAACATGTACCTTTTAGCTTACTTCTTGTCATAGTAACTTCTAATTTGTCTCCAATAATCTAATCTGGTGCATGATGCCTTCTGTCATACTTGGCCAATACAAGTTCCTTGCCTCTTGAATGAATTGCATTGTCATCGTCTTGAACTTCAACTTCAGGTTCTAGCTATTTAGACTCGGTAGGCATTGGCTCGGTAGCTTCAAAATGTGACTTGGGTCCTTGTGACTCAGTTTGAACTTCTTGTAACTCGGTGATTGAGGAAGACTCAAGAGTAGAAGTCTCTTAATTGATAGATGTGTCTAGCAATGTATCAGGTTCAATTTAAACAAATCTCTTGTAATCTTCTAGTTCCTTTCTACTTTCTTCTTCAGTCCTTTCTGCAAACTCATCAACTTTCACATGTGCACTTTCTATGATTTTGTGAGTAGACAAATTCAAACATCTATATGCCTTACTCTTGCAAGAATATCCCAAAAATATACCTTCATCACCCTTCACATCAAATTTTTCTTTTCTAGATTTTTTCAAGATGTAACATTTACTTCCAAATACTTTTAGGTAACTTACATTGGTTTTATAGCCATACCATAACTCATAGGGGATTTTGAATGAGTCCTTCTTCAATTGTACTTAGTTTAAGGTATGAACTATAGTGCTGATAGCTTCCTTCTAGTATTTGATAGAAATGATCTTTTCATTCATTAGAGTCTTTACACAATCCATGATAGATCTATTCCTCCTTTCAACTATTCCATTTTGCTTGAGAGTTCTAGGGGTTTATACATATATTTTGATTCCTCTTTCAATGCAAAAGTTATTGAATTCATTTGAGATGAATTCACCACCTCTATCTAATCTTAAGCATTTCAATCTTTTTTCTATTTCCTTCTCTACTCTGGCCAAATACCATTTGAATTTCTCAAATGCTTCTGACTTCTCTCTTAGATACATAATAGTCATCATTCTAGAGTAGTCATCAACAAAAAGAATAAAGAATCTCTCTCCACTATAGCTCTCAATTCCAATAGGTCCACACAAATCAGTATGTACAATTTCCAAAATATCTTCAGACTGATAGTTTTTACTTTTAAAACTAGTCTTTCCCATCTTGCCAATTTGACAATTCTTGCATAAACCAACATCAGGTTTCTTTAAACTAGGAATGCCTCTTACTTTTCTATATTTTCTTATTTTCTTTATCAAAATTTATATGACATAACCTTCTGTGCCATAACCAACTTTCTTAAACTTGAGCAACAAAATATGAACACTCACTAAGATCAAGAGAAAACAAATTACCTTTTATTTGTTTGCCTGATCCAATCAGTTTTCCTTTGTCATCTAGTAGTCTTGCCCTTCCATGCACAAATTCCACCTTGAATCCAATATTGATTAGTTGTGCCACACTCAATAGATTATGTTTTAGTCCTTCAACCCAATAGGCATTATCAAATACAAGTTCTTTGGTTAATGAGATTTGACCTCTTCTTTTTATGCAACAATGTTCATTGTTTCCAAACCTTACACTACCACCATCATAGTCTTCAAAATGTTCAAAATTTGTTTTGTCACTAGTCATATGATGTGAGCATCCACTGTCTATGATCCATGTATCATTCTTCCTCACATGAGAGATAACTACTATCTTATCTTCTTCATCATTATTAGATTCATCTTTCACAACAATGTAAACTATTTCATCTTCACTATTATTAGAATCCTTAGCCATAAAACATGTCTTCTTACCTTTGTCCTTGAATAATTTGAAATCCTTCTTGCCATTGCACTTGTGACCTTTCTTCTCATCCTTTCTTGCTTTGTTTGGACACCTAGCTGCAATATGACCAATTTCTTCACATGAAACACATATTAGGGGAACTTTACCTTTGTATTTTCCTCTACCTCTATAATATTTCCTTGCAAATAGAGCTTCAACAACTTTAAGATCATTGTTAGAACTTTTCATTGATTCTTCTTCAATTTTTGACTAAGTGTCCTTTATTTTCTTTCCTTCTTCCTTAAGTGAAAGCTTGGCCTCAAATGCAAATTCAATATTCTTAGAAGCTAGAACATAATTATCATAGTTATCTAGCTCAGAGGCTATCAATCTTCCTACCAAGCTATCCAAATTTATCTTATGATTTGTCTCACATATTCTTTCTTGAATTGCAGATGCTCTAATTGCATAAATGGGAAGCAATGTTCTAAGAACTTTACTTGTAATTATTTTTTCCTTAATCTCTCCTTTAGAAGCTTTGATTGCATTGACACTTGCTTCGATCCTTTCAACATGCTTGGCAATCTTTTCATCCTCTCTCATTCTCATCTGATCAAATTGTTCTCTAAGGCTTTCTTCTCTGGCTCTCCTCACATTGTCATCACCTCCATAGATATCTTTTAGCTTGTTCCACATTTCAAAGGTAGTTTTTCAATCCTTGGTATCATCAAATTCCTCATAGCTTAGAGTAGATGCAATGTTTATCATCATGGTGTTATGAGTCTTTTTCTCAACAATGTCACCAATAGATAATGTACCAAAAGGAGTTGTGTATTCTTCATCAAGGTGTTTCAATCCTATATCACCAATGGAAGCTAGATGAAGCCTCATGAGACCCTTCCATGCTGAAAAGTTATCTCTGTTAAGCCTTCAAATTTCTCTCTTATAAGACATCTTGATCTTTAGCTTAGGTCCTTGAAACCTTTCCTATAAGATCAAAAAGATCTTATACTAGTTCTTGGAAATATAGATCGAGTAATTGAGAGGGGGAAGGGGTGAATCAGTTACCACAAAAAAAAATCCATAGATCCCTTAGATGTCAAATAAAACTATTTACTACTGTCACTCGATAAACATACTTAAAATGTTGTAACTCGGTAAATGCAGTGTATTTTAACTTTAACAGATCTTAAACATCCACAGTGATTAACATGCAAGAATAAAAGAATTAACATTAACACATGAGACACTAGATTTAATGTGGAAACCCCATATGGGAAAAACCACCAAGTAACTAGCTACTAAATTTCACTCTTTTGAAGTGAGCCCTGTTAGGAGCCAACTTGGTTAAAGGTTACAAAACACACTATTAGGTGTGACCTTGTTAAAGAATTTAATCAACCTATTAGGAATGGCCTTGTAAAAGGTATTTAGAAAAATTCACTAGAACTGTCACCTTGTTGAGGATTTACAATTGGCTATTAAAGCAACTCTACTAAGAGATTTTGGAATCATTGCTACAATGGTAAGAAAGTAACAATGACATGACTTGAAAGAGATGTAACTAAATTGCTGATTATAGATCTCTATTCTGGTCGAATATAACTTTGCTGCTCCTCAAGGATATTTGACCATCCTAAAAATTTGCAAGGTGAAAATGTCCTAGGGAAATTACACAAATGGAAATGTAAATGACATTTTGGATTTTGACTAAAGCAGACAAAAATGACTCTATGGTATGAAAAATGTAGATTAGGGTTGGATTTTGGACTTGGGAATGATGTTAGAGGTTGATTAATGCAAGTAGGATCATTCAAAGTGAGGTATGCTAAGGTTTATAATGATATTTAGGACATGCAAAATGGGGATATGAGATCAAGAAGACAAGTTGATTGACAGATAAGTTGATAGGGTTTGACATTGGAAATGATGCTAGGGTTTTGAACAAAGCAATATGAAGGGGATATGCCACTAGGATAAGTCAAAATGATGTTTAGGGATACTAGGAATGTGATAATTCTATGATAAGGGTATATGTAAGGTTTTGACCTTAGGATCAAAACTTTGGAAAGTATTTTTTCTAAGAGTTTGACCTTGTGAAGATGGATTTTGGATCTTGACCAAAAAGAGGTAAAAGCTAAAAAGATCAAGCTGATAAAATGACTATATCAAATCCATAAAGATATAGATAGATTTTGACCAAAGAAAAATGATAAAAATGACAAAAGGACTAGTCAATATGCATCATCCATCAATATTAGTAGATACTCTAGGACTCATACTTTGTTCTAATTTTTTACTAAGTTTAAAGGTTTTGGGTTCACAATGAGGTTTAGGGTGATCAAAATGATGGTTATGCTGATTAGATGTGAAATATGAAAAGGTCCTAAGATGCAAAATGAAGTTTGGGATGCAAGATGAAGTTTTGGGTCATGTGCAGAATAAGGACCTACAAAGGCTTCTAAATGCAATTTTAGGGTCCCAAAATGCAGTTTGAATGCCCAAAATGGTCATGCAGGTAACCGAGTGTGCTATGACAACACCAAGTACACTCCAACAGAACAAATTGTGCCTATGGTGTATTTGGGGCCACTTTGAGTGCAATTGGTAGTTTCATAGTGATGTTAGGAGACTAGGTTGAATGTATGTTGATTCTGGACTGGGTGATTGTTAGATTGATATGCCAGAGAGATATGTTGTTGGGGATGATGTTAGGACAATATTGAAGATGCATAATGAGTTTTATGACCTAAGGAATGCATCCTAAAGCATTCACAATGAAGATTAGGACATGCAGAGAAAGGGGGACCTATCCAAGCACCTAATGACACTCCTAAAGTCCCAAAATGCTATCTAGAAGTCTAAACTAGGTTCTCAAAATACCAAGTGCGCTCAAAAAGAGATAACTATCCCATGCTGCACTTAAGGCTAGTTAGAGAAAAATTGGTAGTTTTAGAGTGCAGTTGGTAAGATGGGCTGAAACTAGAGTGATTTTGGGTTATGTGGTTTCCAAATTGATGTTCTAGAGAGCTAAAGGGTAGAGGATAGTGCTAATACCATAATGAAGATTCAAAATTATGGTTGAGGGTTAAAGTGTGAAAAATGAAGGTTGGGCATGCAACGGTGCATGATGGAAGATGAAATGTGAAGTTTCAGGGATGGAAAGTGAAAACTAGGTGATGCAAGAGGAAGCCTAAGGAATGCACTATAATGATAAGGGATGAAAAATGAGGACTAAGAAGATGTAATATGAGCCCTAGAGAATGTGAATATTAGGCTCAAAGAATGATAAATGCAAGTGGATGCTATGCAAAGGTGAAATCTATGTCATGCCTAGAACTCCTAAGATTACAAGTTGTTACATTTTCCAAGTTTCAAGTGTTTGGACAAAGTTTGCAATCTTTTGACAAGAGGTGTAATGTTTCGACAAGTATTTGAATAGTATCCAAGGTGTAAATTTGCAAGTTTTGTTTTTTGTTGATTAATTTTTTACACACACAAGACAAACTAAGAAAGAATAACTATTGTTAAAGTGAAAAGACACACCACAACCGAGGCTTTGAGACTATATTCACTGAATTCCCTTGAATCAAAGTTCATCCATGCTTGTCTAGGTTGGAAAACTTAGAATCCTAGCACCATAGGCTCCCCCTTATACTGAACTCACTTCTCAGGGCTACCAAGATCCATTTACCAATGGGCATTACTTCCCTAGGGATTGTTGTCTCTACTCAAGACCACGAGTATGTGGGATATCTTCACGACCATAGGTGACCCCCTAAGCTAGTGTATAGAAAGGTTTTTGGCCTTTAAAACAAGGTACTTAGTGTAGGAATTCCATTTGGAAAGTGAATGATAAACTTCCTTAGAAGGTCTCCAGGCCTCGAGAACTAGGGTTTTGATGCACCACATGGGTACTAAAGGAGAGCTATCACGTAGCAATACCATTGACACAACATTAACCTTATTGAGTTTATTATAATGACTAGAATCTTGACCTGGCTTTGGCCCATTATAGCTTTGAGGTCATTCCCTAGGGCTCACCAAGTGGTGAGTCTTGGGTCCAAGGCAAGCCTCTCTATAGAAATTGCATGGATTTCTCTTGCACCCAAAATCTACGAATGGAAAGGAGAGAGGATACATCCATGCAACTCCTAGGGTTCTAAACAATATATAGACACCAATAGTATAGAAAGTTCATTTTATTGCACCAAATAAAGTGTTATCTAATCTAGAAAAACCAAATATAGAGTTTTGACAAGCACATGGGTCTTCAACAACATCTTGAAAATAAGCATTTATAGTTTGTTAATGAATGTCTTCTCCTAATGATCATCACATGCTACAATTTCTAATCAAAATAGGTGCTTTCTATGAACCAAATACACTCTAATAGAGCAGACTACACCCTAGAAGTCCAAAATTACTTAGGAAGCCCACAAGTGCTACTTGGGCCCCAAAAGAGCACAATTGGTAGTTTCTAGGCACAATTGGGATAGTGGAAGCAAGTCGTGGGTAAATGGGGTCCAAACAGTACCCAAAACTTAAAATTTTGAAACCTAGCTAACCAAGTGTGCCCAGATAGTGTAGAGTGCACTCATGGTGCACTTGGGGCCAAGAAGGGTGCAGTTGGTTGTTTCTAATAATAGTTGGTCAAGTGTGAACAATAGATGGAGGTTATGGTGACTCCTAGGCCCCTAAAACATCTTCCTAGGCATCCCAAGTGTGACTTGATAGAGCCAAATACACCCTAGGACAATAAGCTAATAGAAGGCATAAATGAGATCTTAAAATCATATTACTGGGCCCCATAATTAAGCTAAGTGTGATAAGAAAGAGAAGATAGCCATTATACCCTTCCAAGTGAGCTTCTTCCTTGCACCTAACAAGCACAAAAACAAGAAACTCAAGTTAGTTAAGCATGATCTTCATGTCGGGTCCACCAATTGTAGGACTAGAAAATAGGTTAAACATCTAGCATACTATAAGAAAACACTAAACTCAATTAGCATACACTAAAAACCATCTAGTCTAACATGAAAGGAAACCAAAATAAAGAAAAGAACATAAAATAAAATCCCCTCTTTAGTTGTAGCTCCCATGTCCTTCTTTCTTCTCCATATGATATAGCTCCAATTGCCTATAATACACATAACTAAAAAGAAAAATCCTATGATATGATGGTTTTTGAAGAATATTTGAGGAAAGGGGGATTTGAGCAATCTACAACTTTGTACTTTTGGCTCCTATGACATTGTTGGCCCGCCCCATTGCATGCATTTTCTGTCATGTCCATTTTTTCTTGCTTTTTTGGTTTTTCATGTTTTATTGTGGTTTGGTGTGCATTAACCCATGTTTTTTCTTCTCTGTGTGCCCTCACCTAAATTTTGTGTGGTTTTTGCTTGGTTTTTTGGTGCCAGTTTGAGTTGGTCATTCAGCCCCAACGTTGGCTTGTGTATGTGATGAGGGCTAATGGAAGGAAATGATGTCACCATAGCAAGTGAACCACTAGGAGATCCTATGGGTGAAGATGATGAAAAATTAAGGGATAATAATGGTTTAAGTAATGATAAACTAGAGATATCTGGTAATGATGGTAAGGATGATGTTTGTGTTGATATCATGGATAATGGTGGTTCTAAAAAATAGTGTGAGAAGCCTTCATATAAGGCAGTCCTTATAGAGACTTCAGTGATAATTTTCCCTGAGATGGCTTGCTTTGACAATAGGTTTGAAAGGATTCTAGTTGCTGAGTGCTCAAATGGAGATAGGAGGACCGTAACCTATGGAGATAGATGGGATATAGATAAAGATGGTGGAATCACATAGGAACATGAATGAGGAGATGGTAGGATCCCTTTTGATGATTTGAAAACCCTAACCTTCTCTCCCAATGAAGATATGGTTAAAGTTATTAGAGTAGAGAAAAGTAGGTTAAGAAACATTGCCATAAACTTTGTTTGTTTAGATGCTAATGCTTTGCCTTTGCGTAAGTTTCTTGATGACTAGTTAAATACTATGTGGGAAAAAGAATTTGGTTTACATGTAAATTTTTGTAGAATGATTCAAAAAGGGCTTTTCATTATTTTTTAAAAAACTCATAATATATAGGAGGTTTTTGGAATGTTGGTCATTCTTTATTTAGAGCTTATCATTGGTCTATTAATGGTAATTTTGATGAAGTTATTAAAAAATCCATGCCCAATTGGGTGGAAATTAAGAATCATCATGCCAACTTTTGGCCTTTTCTATCCCATATTTTGAAACCTATTAGGTCAGTTTTGCAAATAGAAGAGTATAAGGTTACTCTTCCATATTTAAATGTGCATGCTCTTGTGGCTTTGGATCTAGATGTGATTTTTCCTAATATTATTTCCTTAGATCTAGAGGGAGAAAGTTTTTCTTGGGAAGTTTCTTTGTTGGGTAATTTACATGCATGTTTTCATTGTAAGATTAAAGGTCACATTAAGAAGAATTGTCTAAACTGTAATCTGCATTTTGAAAAAGCCAAGGTAAATGTTGGATCTAGATGTGATTTTTCCTGATATTATTTCCTTAAATCTAGAGGGAGAAAGTTTTTCTTGGGAAGTTTCTTTGTTGGGTAATTTACATGCATGTTTTCATTGTAAGCTTAAAGGTCACATTAAGAAGAATTGTCTAAACTATAATCTGCATTTTGAAAAAGCCGAGGTAAATATTGATAATATCAAAGAAATAATTCCAAATAAGGTTAATGTGGCTAAAGTTTTGGATAAGGATGGTATACCATCTACTCCAAAAGGAAAGTTGGATGGCAGCATGTCTAATTAGTCCATACCAACCAAAAGCCCTTCTGTAGCTGATTCCTTAGAATGTGGGGGGTTTGTCACTTTAGATAATCCTTTATATGATAAAGAATTTGAGGTGATTCTAGTTGGTCAAGCCAAATAGATTCCTGGTGAGACTCATCCCATGGCTCAAACTATTTTAACAGCAGAGGTGGATGAGATTAGGATTGATGAGATCCCCACAAAATTGAATGCTCAACAGCTTGCTCTTAGATCCATTAATGAGAATGCAAAGTATATTAATAATAGGGGTGGTATACCTAAAGAGATATGTGCTCCCTCACTTTTGATCCAAAGAATTCTTGATGTAGAGATAGGGGGGCAGTTTACTAATGTTATGAAAAAGAAAAGGAAAACATATGAGAAGAGGTCAATTTTGGGGAGTTTTGGTGGCAAGAATGTCATCCCAAACTATTTCAATAGATTCAATAAGGTTCCTAAGACTCCTTTACAACCCCCTTCATGGTGTTAAACATTCATAGCTAGAATGTTAGAGGTCTAGAAATGATTGAGAGGAAATATATTGTTAGGAAATGGTGCAATAAGTTAAAAGATAAGGATATTGTTTGTTTGCAAAAAATTAAAGTTGTCAGTTTTCAAGCATCCTGTATTAATAAATTTTTATGGGATAAAGCTCTAGGGTTTCATTCTAAACATGAGAAAGGCAAAGTGGGAGTGACAATGTTAGTTGGACCCAAGTGGGTTGATTTCATATTACAACATGGATGCTCAAGATGTCAAAGGGCACTTTGGGTGACTCTTAAAGTTGGGGAGGACCTTATTGGGATATGTAATATTTATGCCCCAAATGACTATAAGGATAGAACTGTGTTATGGGAGTGGTGTTCTTCTAACTTGCCAAAAGCATCTAGATTTTTTTGGTGATTTTAACATGATAGAAGCCAGTTGTGATAAACAAGGAGGACTAAAGCATCAATGGAAAGGTAATGAGCATTTTTTTTGGTGTAAACTCAGAAGATGTTTTAATCTATTTGGATCCATTGGAAAATAATAGGGAAAACTTTAATGACATTTGGTTCACTTGGTGCAATAATCAAGGGGGGTAGAATAGAGTTTATTGTAGATTGGATAGAATTTATTATGATTCTTCTTTTTTTTCATTCCAATCTGAAGAGGGCCATTCTCCTATTACTGTGTCTCCTGCTGCAATGTTAGACCATTCTCCTATTTGTACAAAGATGTTGATTAACAAGGTTGATAATGTTAATAAAGATAGTAGAAAAATTAAGAGTTTTAGGTTAAATACATCTTTGCTAAAAGATCCTAATAATAAAGAGGCTATTAGAATGGTGACTTTGTTATCCAAATTTTGTAACTAGTCTGTTAGGCCTATTAAGCAATGGTGCCATTTAGTAGAATCTTGGAAAAAGAATTATCAAACTATTGGAAAAAAAAAGTTGCCAAAAATAAAAATTAAGAAGAGAATGATCTTCAATTCAATCTTACTAAGGCTGAATTTGATCTTCAAAATAGTCCAGATGACCCAGTGCTATTAAATAATTTGATTTGCATCAACCATAAACTTGGATTTTTTCACAGATACAAGATCTTAGGGCAAAGGATTAGGGCAAGAATGAATTGGCTTAGAGATGGTGATATAGGCTCTAAATATTTTTTCAAAATTATTAGGGCTAAACACAAGGTAGAAAAGATTGATAATATTCAGATTGAAAGTGGTAAAACTAATGACCTAAAGGCTATTAAGGAAGCTTTTACAATTTCTACTCTAAATTGTTCTCCTTAGAATTTGATCATGATCAAGATGAGCAACTAAGTGATTTTTTGAAGATGATCCCTAAAAAGGTTTTTGGTAGTGAAAGTGATAAGTCAAGTAGAAAATTTTCTTTAGAAGAGATTCAAGAGGCTATCAAGGCTATGGCTAGTGACAAATCTCCAAGTATGGATGGATTTCCTATTGAATTATATAAGGATAATCTAGATTAGATTGGGGAAGAGCTTCTTTTATTCTATAATGATGCTTCTGATAATGGTTCTTTGGGTAGCAATGTAAATAGAGGAATCATTAAACTACTTCCTAAAGCAGGAGCTAGATCTTTAGTTAAGAATTGGAGACCTCAATTTGTCATATAGAATTATTGCTAAGTTGTTGGCTAGAAGGATTGCAGACATTACTAAGAACATTGTTCCAGTCACTCAAATAGGTTTTATCAAAGGTAGATATATTTTAGAGAATCTTATCACTAGTTGGGAAGCTATGAATTGGGCTACGGATAGTAGGTAGGATGTGGCTATGATACTCCTTGATTTTGAGAAGGCTTATGATAGGATGGAATGGCCTTTTGTTCTTGGTATGTTGAAAGCTTTTGGATTTCCATACTATTTTTGCAAATAGATTGAAATTCTATTTAAAGATGCTTCCACAGTTATTGAGATAAATGGAGAATTTTTAGAACCTACTACTCTGTAGAGATATATTAAGCAAGGTTTCCCTATTGTAGCCTCCTTATTTGTGATTTTTTTGATGCACTATTTTATATTCTGAGGGATGCTTCTTTAGGGCATCCTGTTAAGGGCATCACCCTCCCTAATGAAGATGAATTGATCAATGCTCTATTTGTAGATGGCATTGCTCTTTTTTTTTATCTTTTTGAAGATAATTTTTCTATGGCTCTTCATAGACTTAACTTTTTTTTCTCTGTCTCTAGAGCCAAAATGTCCCCCCATAAGTCTTTTGTTATGGGTTGGAAGGAAGCCCCTTGTATTTGGTTAGCTAAGTTGGGGTGGAACTAGATTGGACCTAAAACTCTCAAAGGAAGACATATATTGTTGTGAACAAAGCTTTATGCAAGGAGAAAGGTGGGAAGTTTATGGACAAAAATTATTTTAGTAGAAATATAAAATGGAATGATGGTACTAGTATTGGTAATACCTCTATTAAGAAGATTTATGATATGTTTAATAAAGATCAATTTGTGTTACATTGTATAGTTAATTGTTGGGGTCTTAACTATCCTTTCTCAAATTGGCATTTTTTCTTTAATTACTTTTGGAAGGGTCCATGTGAGCCTAAGTTATTCATTTTAGATGGTTGTTGTTGATTAAGAAGCTTGTTATAGGGTTAGTTTTGTCATCCATTAAAGTTGAGCCTATGATCTAAAATCTGTGTAATAAACCTGAGAGCTTTGAACATATTTTCTTTGAATGTATTTTTGCTTCTAAAGTTTGGGCCATTTTTTTTTGGATATCCTATTGATTGGAAACAGAACAATGGTTTTTCTTGGTGTGAAATCTTGGCTAGTTATGTGAGATCTTTTGACTTATCTCTTAATAGATTTTAGTTTTCTCTTACTGGTGAAGTGCTATGGTTTCTTTGGAAGGAAAGGAACAAGGAGATATTTTAAAATGTGAGAAAGGCCCCTACAAAGTTTAATCTTAAACTCACACATTTTTACATCATCTCACAAGTTTCCTTTTGCTTGGAGATTACAAAACCCAGATTCATGAATTTGATGCATGATGGAATGTTGTTGGTTTACAAAGATGAAGTTAAAGATGCTAATTACATTGAAAGATATCAAAGTTTTCTTACACAAGAAGAAATTGAAGATTTGAGAAAACTCATGGAAAAGTGTCATCTAGATGTTGATAAGGAGATAATTACATGTGTTGGAACTTCTTCAGCACATATTTATGAGACTGGTCAGCCAGATCATGTGTCTTAGAATGTATAAATCTACAGTTAATGTATTGTCTACTAAGAAATAGTGGTATATCATATATAGTCCTGGTTGTTTATAGTAGAAAATCTATTTAAAGTCTTTTAGTTGGGCAACTCCTTCTTCCATTTTTGTATAAACATTGAGGGTTGGCTATTTTTCAAAGTAACAAGGTGTATTGGATGTTGTTTAAACTTTTTAATATAAAAGAAAAAAATCCTATGATATGATAATGCTATGAGAATACTAGAAAAGTAATTTTAAGCTTGTGGGACAAAGGACCAAGGGACAAAAAAGGGAGCAATGTGGCTCATTTTATAGCCAACATGCAAGAGGAGAGCATTGAAATTGTCACCTTGAATGTGCAACTTGGGAAGAAATTCCTTTTGGAAATCCATGACACATATGATAGAAGATGTTGAATGTAAGATTATATGATGCAGGGAAGTCAACATGGCTAAAAATGGTGGAGGATCTATGATTCATCATGTGACACCTCAAATCCACTTAAAGCCAATAATCTATGACGATGAAGGCTAAATATAGATATGCATAAGGAATAAGAATATATGGATTATGACATATCTTAGCCAAGTGTAAGGATAGAATCTATGATGCGTCATTCCATGTGTCACAGTGATGGTAAGATTATGTGGAATACGTGAATTAAAAATTCATTATTCCACACAAATGGAAATTAGGAAAATGGAAATTAGAGGTGGAAAAATATGAGTTAGGAAATTGAGAATTTCCTTGGTTTGTGAATGATGAATCAATTAATTAATAATATTAATTAATTGAAATGTTAGTTAGGAATAATGATTTGCAATGTGAGATGAAAAATGATTGAGATTGCATAGGATTAAATTATGGGTTATTTAATCCTATAAAGATAATTAGTAGATAATTGGCCAATTTGATTTGATAAGTGTGACAATATCCTATCAAGCTGACCTTAGTCATATGTGTCTACAATAATCTACAAATGATACAAAAAGGGGATACAAATGATGAATGGCATTATCAAAACCTACTTGGGTGATATTCAAGTTTGGCCAAAAGATTAGAATTAGTGAAAAGAGAAAATGGGATGAGTTAGTATGAAGAAGTGATGAAACTATAGACATGAACCATTTTTTAGTTTCTACAATAACAGTTACCCATAATTTCTTCTTAGAGTTCTGATTTGCATTGTTGTTCTTCCAAACATTTGTTGTATGACCTATCTTTCCATAATTATGACAAGTAGGTTTGTAGTTCTTATCTTTGTTGCTCCTTTGTTCACCACTTTTAGATGATTCTCCTTCTTAAGTGCTAGTGTAACCCAATCCAATAGTATCACTATTAGATCTAGGAGATCTCATAAATTTCTCAAAGTACTTGATGAATTAACTAGGTTTATTGAAACTTTCAGCAAATTATTTTTCTCTTTTTAGATAATTTCTCAATTGTTCATTCTGCAACTTTAGTTTTATGATGTCTATATCTTTTCCATTCAATTCACGATTGAAAATCATCATTTGATTCATTATTTCTAGTTGCATGTGAACAATCCTATTTACCTCTAATATATTCTCTTCTTTTCTATTGGTTAGTATCCTTGTCATCATGAATTTTTCTTCTTCAACTTTATTTTTTTTCTTGGTCACTTCACATAGCAATAATGATTGCACTTCTTGTTCTATCTTAAGATTTATTATCTCTTCATTTAGGACTCCATTCTTTTCCATCAGATCTACAACTGCTGCATCAAATTCACTTGAATTTCTATCTACTTATAATTTAGTATTGTCAATCTCTTAGTAATGTGTGTCATTATCTTCAATGACTATTTCTTTCCTTCTCTTTAATGAGAACTTGAACTCATCTCTTTCTTCATTCAGCTGATGTAGGGCAAGCTGGATTTCAATCTTCTAAATCTTAATAGTCTTTCCCATCTTGTAGACTTCCATGTTCAAGATCTTTCCTCAAAGTTGCAAAGTTTTCCTTTCTAGAGAACAAGGCTTTTATACCAATTGTTGGAATACAATAGAGAAAGTAAAATCTGAGGGGGAGGGGGATGAGGCATGAATTAGTCCTTCAAAACTTTAACCCTTAAAACATTCATCACACATCCATCTCACAATTTGCATGGAAATTGAAATAACCAACTTAACATATTTATCCATAGCATGAAAGAAAATAATATTCAACAAATATATGAAAAAAGATATTTGGTTACCTAGAAACCCTCCAATGAGAAGGTAAAATTGGGGTGGGGATGACACCCACAAATCTTCACTATTGTGGTAATGAAGGGTATCCAATGAAGGTCACAATGTTTGATTATAAACTATGATCTACCCTATTCTTCCCTATTAAAGGCATATAATATTGTTAGATCTTACCTTGTTAACAGATTTCAAAACCCTATTAGAAGTGTGTTTGATAAAAGGAAATAAAAATTACAACAAAGTAAGTACCCTATTAAAGGATTTACAATAGCCTATTAGGACTACTCTGTTAAGGGATTTGACTGATTCACTTGCTAGAATATCTTGGCAATGATCTTGCGGTTAGCACTCTACTACTAGATAACAAATCACCTCTTTCCTGATGTGTACTTGATCCTCTCTAATCAAATGTGTCACTTCTCTACTCTAACTCCTTTCCTCTATTCTCCTCCAACCAATTTTTTAATGTATCTCAATTCACAACTCCTTAGCCACAATAAATTCTCTATTTTTGCATGCAAACTTCTCTCTTTACTTCTTCTACTCTTACTTTCTTGTAGGGTTTTTCCTCCTTGTGAATAAATAGGTGACTTAGGGTTAGATACAAATCAATAATGGTGATTCATCCATTTTTTCACTTAAACCATCCCTTCAACTGATTGGTTGTATGTACTACATAGGGGTCCTCAATGTAGATTCATCTTTATCATCTAGAAATGCAAAACAATCCTTAAGTCAGCTCAAATTTTTTTTACATAGTAGTTTGTGCCATTGCAAACAACTATGTAGAAAACTATTTTACTCAACACTTGAAGTATCTAATTCTCAATATCCATTGTATCTTCAATGTTGTAACTCACCCTTTGAATGACTCAACATCCATTGATCACTCAACATTTTAATGACTCGGCATCTACTATCTACTCAGCACTTAAGTGACTCATCACTTACTTCTTACTCAACATAAATTGAATAACTTCACTTGGAATACACTATCTGACATCTTATGCTCGACATACATTACTTGTTTTGCATGAAATAATAAAATGAATTAAATGTATTGTCACTCATATGTCAAAACCAATCTAAGATTAACAATCTCCCCCTTTGACATGAGTGACAAAAACACTTGGTCATGCATGAATAACCTTATCTCTTGAGAATAACTAAGATTATCTCCATTTAGTGTAAGGTTTACATTCAAAATTCTAAAACTTCAATTTTGCAAAATTTATATATCTCAAAATTGTATAACTCCCCTTGAGTTGTTTATTTTATTCTAAATCTAAAACTAAATACTCTTGCTGAATATATCTGCTCTATTTTTGTAGTTTCCCCCTTTGTTTGGTCTCCCCCAAAATTTATTTTCTCATTTTGTTAATTCTCCCCCTTTCTTCATTCTCCCCTTTTGACACTTATGTCATGGGTTATACACTAATTGTGTGTTTTTCCAAGAATGATTTATGGACCTCTATCATAATCGTCAGTGATACATCCTAGTTATCACACACTACCTCAAGAGATTTGATCTAATGTCTATCTTGGTAGCAAGGGTGACTAGGCCTTCATGAGTATAAAGATGGGGATCTTTATTCATTAATATTTCTACATAAGCTAGTTCCTTGTGTAACACCTCCATGTGAGGGGTTAACACTGACTGGATTTTGATTAGTGTAGCCCTAATATTTTCATCTTAAGTTTGTAAAGTTGGTAATTGACCCTATGTTGATAGTAAATTTATGAAATGAGACTAACCTTGACCAAGAGATTGTTGTAGAATGCTACTCATTTTCTTCAAATCTCCCACTAGATGGTCAATGTGTCTCTACACTTCTTGTGTGAACAAGAGAACATCACACAACTTGGTGTAAAGAGAGAAAATATTCTTCAACATCTTCTTCACACCACCAATTTTGGTTGCTAACTCAACCTAGTGCAGTGCATTGGCACTTGATATCTATTCATCCTTCTTTGTTTGAAATTTCTTCTTAGACCATCATTAGTATCTAGGAATTCATCATTAATCTTCTCCATAGTATTTTCTTATTGCTCAATGATTCGATTTGTTTCATCAAGTGTAGGTAATCTAAATGTTTCAAGAAATATGTCTTTGATGTGATGAAGTGCTTGTTTCTGCCTATGCTCCCTTTTGAGTAGTTCTTGGTGTTTCTTTATTGCCATAGCATCCTATAATATGCTTATTTTCTTTATTGTGATTTATGTTGGATCAAACTTTGGCAATTCAATCATCTCATCTAAGTTGATATCACCATATGATGTCACCTCATCAACCTTAGATGTGCTAGGACTGGGCGTTGATGCCTGCAATGGTGTATCTTCTATACTCAACCTATGAAGTGCTTGATTAGGAATACGAGTAGCAGTGTCTGGTAAGGTAACCATTGTCTAAATTGCTATCAATTCCTCTAGTTTTGTAGTCTATGTTGAATCTTTAGTCCTATCCTTTTTATTTTCTTGAGTTTCTTCTCCACCTTGTTTTTGTGGTGTAGGTGTAGGACTGGCTTCCTGACATGTTTGGGTTGGTGTCTCTTCTTACTCAATTATTGTAACTACTAGTACTGAAACATTTTGTACCATAATGCTAACATGTGAAGGTATAGTATCCTTCCTTTGGTAAACTACAATAGACATTGTAGGTTTCACTTTTATAGATTGAGAGGGGGAAATTGATAGTGCTTGTGTCTTCTCCCCTACAGATGCTAATTATTCCTTCTCAATCTCATCCACACTCACCAAAATAGGATGGCAATATAGTTGTGCTTTGGTGGTGGAATCAGTCAATATCTTATGCATATCATCCTCTATTAGTGGATTGATGTTCTTAATGGTGGTGTCAAAGACATCCTTAATCTTTACTATATCTGCTTATGGACTGGCACTCGACATATGTACTTCTAGTATAGTCTAGTCTTGTTGTTGCTCTTCCTTAGTTGTTTCCTCTATAGTGCCTTCCCCATGTACTTCCCTTATAGACTCGTCATTTTTTACTTCAACTACCTCTTGTCCTTCTTTGTCTTCACCTAATTCCTTAGGTGCTTGCCCAATAGCTTTTGGATTTATTAGCCCATAGATCACTTTTCATACATGTGTTCTCTATTGAACAACCTCCTCAATTTTTTTCTCTAGAATATTAAAGGCTTGATATTTTGGAGTAAAATTTCCCTTGTACTTGTTAATAGATTTTGTCATTTTAGATTTTTCCAACACTAGCATCACTCTTGCAAGTGTAGTCTCTCTAATATTTCTCTCATTTGTGAGACTATACTACCACCTTTGCTAAACTTGGTCATATAGGCTCTTTGGTAAAGAGTTGGAAATCTAAATTGGAGTCTTCTTAAAAACTACTATCATGGCATATACAGATTCTTCTACATTATTCATCTCTATCTCCCCAAGTTTACCAAACTCAACATGTGTAAATCCACTTAATCAACATTATTCTTGATATTTTCACACAAATTGTTCAAATAAGAAGATAGGTTATGACTTACCACTTTGAATTGGTTGTTTTCTTCTAACTCAGTCCTATCTTCATCCGATTCTAGGGCAATATATTTCCTTCTTTGTTTCTACTTAGTTTCATCTTCTTTTGTAGTTGTGCTAGCTCTCTTGCCTTTAGGCTTCTAAACTTCCTAATTCTTCTTAGCAATAGCTCTTTTAGTAACCTCAGTAATAAGAACTATAGGATTTTGTTTTGAAGGTTTCACAAACTTTTTGGGTTTACTTTCTCTTGGCTTCTTTTCTTTTCTCTTCTTTTCTTATGTGGCAATAGGTGCTTCATTGGCTTCTTCTCCCTTGGAACCTTCATCAAATTTTTCTCCTTCTTCTCCTTGGTCCTCACCTTGACCCTATGTTAGAGAAAGTGGTGTTTTGGCAAGTGTAGCTACATCATCCTTATTATCTTCTTCTTCTTAATCTCATTCTGCCTCTTCACCAAATTGTTCTTTGATCTTCTTCACAATCTTGTTCTTCTTCCTCATTATAGAAGCTGTCTTCATATCCATTCTGATTTTGACTTTGTTACATCATAATTTAAAAATACAGTAACATTCTTATCTACTTCCTCTGCTAGTAAAGAAGTGATGGTTGTAGATGCCTCATCCACATTAATCTCATAAGAGAAAGGCCTGAGCCATCTCACCCTTCGAACAAAAACTTGAACATAAGTGAAATCAATATCAACTAGAATACAAACATCATTGAAGTGCTTATCTACTAGTGACACTAGAATTCTCAATCTTTTTTTCATTGACTTGTTAAAGTCTTCAAAATAGCTAATCATCAAAGTATCAAAATTATCTCCAAGTTGCTCTATGAATTCACCAATCTGCACTATAACTGACCTATTAGTATTGCAAGCTACTTTCCCAAATGTAGGAAAAGTGTTCTACACATAGAAAAATATACAAACAAGTATTGAACCAAATTTGCTTGTGCACTTTTTATTTTTCTTATGGCTCCCAAGTTTTCTGATAACTACTGAAGTTGTAACTTGGCATGATCATAAGAATGGTCTTTCTTTATTATCTTGAAACCCAAATCCATAGCCATACATGGTACACTATTCAACCTGCTAGATTGAAAGAATTTATGTGCAATAACTTTGACTATAAATGCAATTAGGATACACATAAAAAATATATTAACATTTATAGAAAATTTTAATGCTATTCTATTTTCCACACATGCCTAATGAAATATTTGTGAAGGAACAAGTAAAAATATTTTATTTATCTACCTTGTAATGAACATTTAATTTATAGGTCAAGCCTCTTGACCTTACATATTCACCTCTAATAAAATATTTATGTGCAATAACTTTGACTGCAAATGCAATTAGGAGACTTATAAAAAATATATATACATTTATAGAAAATTTTAATGCTATTCTATTTTCCACACATGCCTAATGAAATATTTGTGAAGCTAACAAGTAAAAATATTTTATTTATCTACCTTGTAATGAAAATTTAATTTATAGGCCAAGCCTCTTGACCTTACATATTCACCTCTACTTGTTCTATCAAAACACAACTATGACTGTTGACCTTCCAAATTTGCAAGAAAAGTTGTATGGCAACTTTTTTATAATTTTTTCAATTTTTTAATATTTCTAAAAAAATGACTTCAAATGCCTACCAAAACTTGATAAATCATGTAAGAACTCAAAAAAAACATGAAATTGAAGATTTTTGGTCAACTCATAGCATTGACTAACATTGACTGACCTACAACTTGCCCATAGGCCTTATTACAACATGCAAGAAATTTGCCTAAAATGCATTGTAGGATGCTTGAGATTGACTTATTTCCATATTCCAATTTGGACACCTATTAATCACCTAATCTATCCAAAATTTGATATTTTACCATCTTGTTTAGGTCCTTGGGCCCCTGCACCACTAACCCACTTTGGTTTTTTGTACATCAAACATATAAAAATCCCAATATTTTGGAAGATTTAACAATTTTGAGTTTATTGGAACCTTGTCCAACTCTTCTACTTATCCATCTTGCATTTCTATAGATTATTTATTTTGTTTTTATGATTGGATTTTGGGAGGTGATACTTGTAATGAAATCCTTGGCTTCTTCTAACTTTTGTCCTTGCTTCCTTGCTAATTTCCTTAATAGTGAATCTTCAACCACAAATAATGAAATTTTATGTAAGAAAATAACTTTTCATTGATTATAATATGGGTGAATTTGAGTGAGGTGACCAAATATTTCTTTCAAAACTATATGTGTAGATATGAACATTAAGTACAATGTCGAATAATTTTGCAGATATATTTTAATGTGAAGAAAGACCACACCTAGCAATATGATCCCAGAATAAAATAATGAGACAATTGCTAGATTGTGGTCTCAGTTCTAAAGAAAAGTTGATAAATGTAATTGTCCTTACAAAAAGTGTAAGGGCTTAAAGAATCAAAGAATTCTAATAACAATAGCCTAGAGTCATTGTAGACAAAAATCTCACATGAAAGGGGGCCACAATTTTTATCAATTGGTAAATGTGGATTTCCAACTAGACGAACATGGAGGTGTGAATATCCGAGCTAAGGATAATACTCCCATGGAAGAAGATGATAATGTGCCAAAGGACATGATTGAAGAAGATGGTATTGGTGTAGTTGATGATGAAGATGGTCTTGATATACATATACTTGAGATGGCACATGAGCCCCTATACCAAGGCTCCCAAACAATCTTCTCTCTGCTATAGTGTTGTTGGTGAACTTGACGGTTATGAATGGTTTATCCAATGTAGCAATGTCACATATGCTAAGGCATGCCAATTTTTTCATCATTAATGTTAGTTTACCTTTACTATTCATTATATTAGCTATTCATAGTTGTTGTAGGTTGATAGGTGATTTTTTGTTACCATCATCAAATATTCTACCTCATTCGTAATGAGAATTATCTACCATTATGAATCAAATTGGAATGAAGTATTAGATAATACATGCATATCCCAATTATCACATTTTATATTATAAATAACATGAATTTACAATATAATTCTCTAATTTTCATATTAGTAGATATCGGTCTAATCAAATAATAAAAAATGTACCTCACATGGTTCTTCAGTACATTCCCATTATTTCACATCTTGAACGATTATTCAAGTGCACTAGCTTGGCATAATTTATGGATTACCATGAATGTAATAGAAGTCAAGATGACATTATGTGAATGCATGTGGATGGGTTTTCATTTAAAGAGATAGAAGAAACATGACCACACTTTAAAGAACTTCATAATATCAAGCTTGCATTGGCAATACATGGTGTCAATCCATTTGGAGATATGAGATCTGTTTACTCAATGTGGCATATTTTTGTTATTAACAATAATATTCCTCCTTGGATGTCCATAGAGGGAGCACATAATGTTGTCAATGATTGTACCAAGTATTTTTTATTTAATAGTTATCTAAATTAATTTATAAACAATGCTTTCAAATGGTCATAATAATTATGTAATGTTTATGTTTATTCAATTACTAGGTAAGTACCAAGTTAAAGGTATGAACATTTATATTTAGCCTTTTATTGATGAGTTTTTAAATTTATGGAATGTGGTCACTATGTATGAAATCTCTAGACCAATAGGTCAAAGAAAATTTCAATTACATGCAATGATTGTATGGACAATACATGATGTCCCTAGGCTAACTCATTTTTGCAGTATGTTATATTGTTAAGGTCACATATTTTTGGGCTATCATAGTGCTTACACATTATTTTTGTATGCTTAAGTTGCTCATGATAATATTAATCTTATATTGGTTTTGACATATGAGTGACAATATACTTAAGTCATTTACTTAGTTCATGCTGAACAAGTAATATATATTAAGCACAAGTTGCCAGATAGTATATACCGAGCAAGAAATATACAATATATGGTAACTAGTAAGTGCCAAGATGATAGTAAGTGTTGATTCATTTAGATGTCAAGTGATTAATGGATGTTGAGTCATTAAGAGACCAGTTATAGTATTGAAGATATAGTGGATGCCAAGCATCATACACTTCGAGCACTGAGTAAATAGTTTTGGACAGTTGTTTCTAATGGCACAAACTTCTATGTAAACTATTTTTTATCTGACTTAAGGATTGTTTTGTTATAGTAGATGATAAGGATGAATCTTTATTGAGCATCCCTATGTATTACATGCAAAAAATTAGTTGAAGGTATTTTTTGAGTGGGTAGATGGATGAATTAAAGTTGTTGATTCATACCTAACCCTAAGTCACCTAGGTCTTCTTGAGGAGGATAAAACCTAGACTTTGTATGAATATGGAAGGAGAAAAGAGAGAATTTTTCATGCATAAATATAGCATTCATGGTGACTAAGGAGTTGTGAATTGAGATACATTGCAAAATTAGTTAGAGGAGAATAGAGGAAAGACACTAGAGGATAGAAGAGATACATCTAATCAAAGAGGATAAAGTACACATCATGAAAGAGGTGATCTATTATCTAGTAGTAGAGTGCTAACTTTAGAATCATTGCTAATATATTCTAGCAAGTGAATTAGTTAAATCTCTTAACAGAGTAGTCTTAACAAGCTATTGTAAATCCTTCAATAGGGTGCTTACTTCATTATAAGTTAAAGTCCTTTAATCTGGTACACTTCTAACAGGGTGTTGAAATCCTTTAATAGGGTAAGATCTAACAATCTTGTTAGTATTTAACAGGGTAGATCTTTCACAAGGTAGATCAAAGTTTATGATCAAACGTTGTAGCCTTTATAGGATACACTTTATTACTACAATAGTAGAGATTTGTAGGTGTCATCCCCACCGCAATTTTAGCTTCTCATTGGAGGGTTTTTGGGTAACTAAATATTTTATGTCATACAAGTGTTGAATGTTATTTTCTTTCATACTATGGAAAAATATGTTTAGCTAGTTATTTTAGTTTACATGCATATTATGAGATGGATGTGTGGTGAATGAATTTATGGTTAAAGTTTTGAAGGACTGATACACCTCCCTTCTCTTAGAGTTTACTTTCCCTATTATATTTCCAATTATTCGTATGAGAGTGTTGGTTCTCTAGAAAGGAAATCTTTGTAGATTTGAGGAAATATCTTGAAGATGGAAGTCTACAAGCTGGGAAAGATTATTGATAATCAAAAAATTAAAATTCACCTTTCCCTACATTAGTTGAATGAAGAAAAATATGAGTTAAAGTGATCATTGAAGAGAAGGAAAGAGATAACTATTAAAGAGAATGACACATGCTACCAAGAGATTTACATTACTGAATTATTTACATATGGAAATTCAAGTGAGTATGATGTAGTAGTTATAGATCTAATGGAAAAGAATGGAGTCCTAACTGAAGAGCTTAGAAATCTCAAGATATAACAAGAAGTCCAATCAATATTTCTATGTGAGGGGACTGAGTAGAAAAAGGAAGCTAAAGAGGAAAAAGCCATGATTGAAGATGACAAAAGGATATTGACCAATAGACTAGAAGAGAAGACATCAAAGGTGAATAGGATTGCTCACATGCAATTAGAAACATTGAATCAAATAATGATTTCCAATCATAAATTGAATTGAAAAGATATTGAGATCACAACACTGAAGTTGTAGAACAAAAATTTGAGAAACGATCTAAAAAGAGAAAAAGAATTTGTTGAAAGTTTCAATAGACCTAGTGAAGGTATCAAGTATTTTGAACAATTGATAAGATCTCCTAAATCTAATAATGATACTATTGGATTGGATCACACCATTACTAAATAAGAAGAATCCTCTAAAAGTGGTGAGCAAAGGAGAAACAACGATAAGAACTACAAACCTACTTGTGATAATTGTGGTAACATAGGTCATATAGCAAATGTTTGTAGGAGCAAGACTACAAATTAGAATCCTAAGAAAAATTTCATGGGTCACTGCCATAAGTTCAACAAGCAAGGACAATAGGCACATGAATGTAAGACCAAAACATCAAGCACACAAATATTTGAAGGTTAGTGCTACAACTATAAGAAGTATGGACTTAGAGCGTATTGGTGCATATCAAAGCCTAACTAGTGATAAAAAACAAGCAAGCTAAGGTAAACCATACTAGCAGATCCTATAATTGAGATTATAATAAATGATATACTTTTCACTATTGTCAAGAGTATGGACATGTTGCTGAAAATTGCATTAGAACACATTTCATAAGTGACTACAAAAGGTGGTTGAGTCAAACTACATGTTTTAGTTGTTTGAAGACTAGTCACATAAGCAAAAATTGTCCAACAAGGTCAAAAGAACCTAGCAATGAATTCAATAAAGGAAAAGGAAATGTTGATGTTGGAGAAGTCAAAGTGAAAATGAACAAGACATGGAAGAAGAAGGAAGATCATAGCACATAAAGTTCAAATGGGATCACTTCATCCAATAAAATTAGGTGATCACATCATCCCCAACTAGGAAATTAAGAGGTATGTATGAGACTGATATTTTAAAGTTCAATTATAAATCAGTTCCAAGGATTGAGTTCTAAAAGATTATATATGCATGAAGTAAGATGAAACTATTGGTTAGAACTTAGAAGAAATCTATAAGTTTTCATGTTACTGCCAAGCACAAAAAGTTTCACTTTGGTTGGCTAGTGAAAGTTAGTTGTTGCCAAGCTATCGAAGGTGATAGTATTGGTAAAGCTCGTAGTGGTTGCTAAGCATAAAGGAAATCACCTAGAAGTTGAGTGAGTCAAAAATGCTTTTAGAAGCTGAGCTTATAGGTTTGTAAGCACTGAGCATTATTGTGAAATTTTAAGGGCTATATGGTCAAATTTTCACTTATTTGTAACTATTCTAGATTGAAGATGACATGAAGAGCTAAAGGAAAATTAGAAAGAGGGATTCAAACATTTTCAAACTAAATTTAATTTCTATTTATTGTGTGTCAAGCTATGCTATTTGAATTTTTGCAAACACTAGTTATTTTTTCTGTCATCTAGTTCTTATGCTATTGTAATTAAGGATGGAAAGGAAGTTTTGAATGTTCAATAAATAAGTAATGAGATCAAACAACCACATTTTTGGGTAATTCCTAACACTGCATAAAAGGAGACCTGTTTGGTGCACTATCGATGATACCACCACAAATTTTGATGATACAAGATGTAAGGTGTTGCTACACTTGTAAGGTTGGAAGCATTGGAGAGATGGAGATAAGAGAGTTATATGGAAAATTGTGTGATAATGGAGTATTAAAAAAAGAGTTCAAGGTTGTAGAGAGAAAAGGGTTAACTCATGTCTTAGATTTTCAAAACGTGTTCAAAATAGAATGGATTAAGACTTTTCTTAGTAGAATTTGTGACAATTTTGTATGGTTGGAGGATGACCCTATAAAAATCACAAAGAGGATGATTCATAGAGTGACATTGTATCCAATCCTAGATAGACCCAAGACAATGATAAGTGATGCAAAAGAGGCAATTAAAAAGAATACAGGGGCACTATGGAACAAGAGAGGAATGACCATAGACATAATTTCTAATCTCCTAATTGCATTTGTAGTGAGAATTATTGCACAAAAGCTATTTCAATCCAACAAGTTAAACAATATACCATGTATGGCTATGGATTTGGGTCACAAGATAGTAAATAAAGACCATTCTTATGACCTTACTGAGTTACAACTCCAATTATTATCTAAGAACTTGGGAGCCATAAGGAAAATAAAGAGTACACAATGCAAATTTGGTTCAATACTTTTTTGAATATTTTTCTATGTGCAAAACACTTTTCCCACATTTGGCAAAGTATCTTGTAAGACTAATAGATCAAATGCTGTGTAGTTTGGTGAATTTATAGTGTAACTAGGAGATAATTTTGAGAGTGTGATGACTAGCTACTTTGAATACTTTAAGAAGTCAATGAAATAAAGATAGAGGATTCTGGTATCACTAGTAGAGAATAATTTCAATGATGTTTGTTTCCTAGTTGATGTATATTTCACATATGTGCAAGTTGTTGTTCTAAGGGTGAGATGGCTTAGACCACTACCTTATGAGATTAATGTTGATGAGGCATCGGTAGCCATCATTACTTTACTAGAAGAAGAAGTAAATAAGGATGCTACTACTTTTGGAAAATATGATGTAGCAAAGTCAAAGATCACAATGGATTTAAAGACAACTTCTTTGATGAGTAAAATGAATAAGCTTGTGAAGAAACTCAAAGAAAAATTTGGCAAAGGGGAAGAAGGAGATGAAGGAGATGAAGATAATGAAGATGATGAAGATGCACATATCCAACCACCACTTGCTATCACACAAGGTCAAGGTGAGGACCAAGGACAAGAAGAAGAAATTGATGAAGGTGCCAAGGGAGAAGAAGCCAATGAAGCACCTATTGCCATAGAAGAAAAGAAGAGAAAAGAAAAGAAGCCAACAATAAGAAAACCTAAAAGGGTTGTGAAACCAAATCCTACAATTCCTATTACTAGGTCTAGCACAAGAGCTACTGCCAAAAAGACTTAGGAGGTTCAGAAGCCTAAAGGTAAGAGAGCTAGCACAACTACACAAGGAGATGAACTTGAGAAAAATAAAAGAAGGAAGTATATTGCCCTAGCTAAATTAGATAAGAGAGGACCAAGTTAGATGATAACAAACAATTCAAAGTGGTGAGTCATTGTCCCTCTTCTAATTTGGACAACTTGTGTGAAAATATTAAGAATAATGTCGATTTAAGTAGATTCCCACATGTTGAGTTTGATAAACTTGGGAAGTTAGACATGGATAAAGTATAAGAGTTTATATATTCCACGATGAAAACTTTAAAGATGACTCCAATTGATATTTCCAACTCTCTACCAAAGAGCCTATATGATAGATTTGAGCAAAGGTGGAAATATACTCTCACAATAGAGAGAAATATTAGAGAGACTACACTAGAAAGAGTGATGCTAGATTTGGACAAATCTATGATGAAAAAAGCTATTAATAAGTATAAGGGAAGATTTTCTCCAAAGTATTGAGCTTTTACCATTTTATGAGACAAGATTGAAGTTGTTGTCTAGCAAAGCACATAAATATGAAAGGTGATCTATGGGTTGACAACACAAAAGGCTATTGAGCAAGCACCTAATGAAGTAGGTGAAGACAAAATAGAGGAATAGGTAGTTGAAGCAACAAATGATGAATCTTTAATGGAAGTACATGGGGAAGGCATTACAGAGGCAATAGTTGAAGAAGAGAAATAGATAGACTAGAATGTACATGTAGTACAAATGCTTTGTGCCAATCCTCAAATAGATAAAGTAAAGGTTATGGATGTGTCTAAAACTACCATTTAGAACATCAATCCCCTGAAAAAGGAGGATGTGTAGAATATATTAACTAATTCCACCACTAAGGCACAATTATACAACCACCCTATGTTGGTAAGTATGGATGAGATTGAGAAGGCAAAATTGGTATTTGCAGGGGAGAAAACAAAAGCATTACCAAGTGCTCCCACTCAATCTATAGAAGTGTAATATGCCATGCATATGGTAATATACCAAAGGAAGGACACCATGCCTTCACATATCATCACCAAGGTATCAACAATTACAATAATTGAGAATGAAAGGACACCAGTCCAAATAGGTCAGGAAGCTAGTCCTGCACCTACACCACAAGCACAAGGTGGAGAAGAGATCAAAGAGAAAGAGAAGAGTCGGACTAAAGATTTAGTCTTGACTACAAAGATAGAGTAAGTAATAGTAATACAGATATTGGTTACCTTACTAGGCACTACTACTCCTACTCATAGTCAAGCACTTGATAGGCTGAGTACACCTTTACAAGCATCAAGGCCAAGTCCTAGCACATCTAAGGTTGATGAGATGACATCAACTTAGATGAGGTGATTGAGTTACCAAATTATGATCTTATAAAAATCATAATAGAGAAAATGAGCATATTGCATATTGCTCTAGCAAGGAAGAAACACCAAGAACTGCTAAGAAGGGAGCACATGAAAAAAAAAGCACTTCATGACATCAAGGACATATTTCTTTATGTGTTTAGCTTCCCTGCACCTGATGAAGCCAAGAAAATCATTGAGTAGTTGGAAAATATTGTAGATAAAATCAATAATGAAGGCCTCAATACCAATGTAAAATTATTGGAATGGTCTAAGAAGAAATTTCAAACCAAGGTGGATGAAGATATATCTAGTGCCATTGTACTACACTAGGTTGAGTTAGTGACCAAGATTTAGGGTGTAAAGAAAGTATTAGAGAATATTTTCACTCTCTCTACAACAAGTTGTGTGATACAATTGTGTTCACACAAGAAGTGCAGTGACATATTCACACTCTGCAAGGATATATGAAGCTAAGAGTTACTACTTTACCTTATTCTCCAACTTAGAGTCAAAAACACTTTAGGAATTTGATGAACTTCTAAGGTCAGTTGGCAGCCTTGCATGCTCAAAATACAAAATTTTTGGCAGTATCTAGTCCATGTTGACCCCACACATGGAGATACTACACTAGGAAGTAGCCTTTGTAGAAATAGTGATGAAGAAAGATCCCCATCTTTCTACACATGAAGGATTAGTTCACCTTGTTGTTGAGTTATCTATCCAAATCAATGCATTGGAAGTAGCATGTGATAACTAGAATGTAGCTCTAAATATAATAATTGAGGTCCATAATACTTTATTGGACAAACACACAATTCATGTACAACCCATGGAAAAAGTGTCAAAAGGGGGAGAGAATAGAGAAAGATGGACAATGCATGAAAGGAGAGATAAGTTTTGGGGGAGACCAAATAGAGACAAAGTTAGCACAATATATCTACTTGGAAGGAGTTTCTAAATCAGAATCACCATAGTATAATCAACTCAAGGGGACTTATTAAATTTTGGGGTATGACTATTGAGTCATAAGTTTTGCAAAATTTTGAAGTTTTGAAATTTTGTATGTAAGACAAATACTAAATGGATATTATCTGAGCTATACTTGAAAGGCTAAGGATATTCATGCATGACCAAGTATTTTGCCACTCATGTCAAAGGAGGATATTGTTAATCTCAAATTGGTTTTGAGATATGTGTCACAATATACTTAAGTCATTTACTTACTTCATGTCGAACAAGTAATATATGTCGAGCAAGAGATATATAGTATATGTCGAGTAACTAGTTGTAGGACCAAAAAATAGGCTAATATCTAACATACTATGAGCAAATAAAAAACTCAATAAACATACACTAATACCCTCTAGCCTGCCATAAAATCCAAATAAACAAAGAAATCAACATAAAGTAAAAACCCCTTGTTTTATTTGTAGCTCCCATGTCCTTTCTTCTCCATATGATATAGCTCTAATTTCCTATAATACACACAATTGAAAAAAAAAATCCTATGATATGATAATGTTATGAGAATAGTAGAAGAGTTATTTTAAGCTTGAGAGACCAAAGACCAAGGAACCAAAAATGGGAGAAATATGGTTCATTTTATAGCCAACACACAAGAGGAGAACATTGGACTTGTCACCTTGGATATGCAACTTGGCAAGACATTCCTTTCGGAAATCCATGACATGTATGACACAAAATGCAAAATGTAAGATTTTATAATTCATATAAGTCAACATGGCTAAAAATATTTGAGGATCTATGATGCATCATATGACACCTCAAAGCTACATAAAGCCAAGAATCTATGATGATGATGACTAAATATAGATATGCATAAGGGAATAAGAATATATGGATTATGGCATATCTTAGCCAAGTGTAAGGATAAAATATGCCTATGTATCACAATGATGTCAAGATTATGTCAATATTATGTATAGTATTTGATTTAAAAATTCATTATATCACACAAATGGAAACTAGTAATTTGAAAATTATAGGTGGAAAATGAGACTTAGGGAATTGAGAACTTCCATAGTTTGCAAATGATGAATCAATTAATTAATTGAGGATGTTAGTTAGGAAGAATGATTAGTAGTGTGAGATGAAAAATGATTAGAGTGTGAGATGAAAAATGATTGGAATGAAATAGGATTAAATCACGGGTTATTTAATCCTATAGAGAAAATTAGTAGATGATTGGCCAATTTGATTAGATAAGTGCAACAATATCCTTTGATGAAATGTAATGATTATGTAGATTGACTAGGATGATGATGGTTAGATCAAAGCCATGGTCAAATTGAATGACTGATTAGGATTGATAACATGCCAAGGACACGTGAAATGGATTAAGGACATGTAACATTTAATTGACATTATAAATGCTATAGGATTGAGATTGATTGATAGGGTTGATCATTTTTGGTGTAATTAAATATTCACTAATTACACTTAGTTAAGCTTACTTAGGATAATGCATTACATAGTAGTTTGTGATTGAGACACTTAGGAGTTTGCAACTCAATTAAACACATGGTGTAGGAGAATTCCACTCTAGGTGGTCATAGTTGTTATCTCAATCCACCTTTAGTGCACTTATCACATTATCATCCTCGTCATTGCACATACTTCATTGCATAATAGAGGATGATCCACCTTTGGTGTTAATGTGATTCCACCTTGTGAGGGTGATAGCTTATATTCTCCTTATCATTGTATCTTATCACCTCTCCTATATAAGGATGCCTATTATGTACATTTCAAATCAATCCATTGGATGTCAATAAAGTCCATTATCAATAATAGCATTCTTACATCTTCATGTAATTGGCTTGTCAATCTCTTGTGGAAGTTATCTTGGTTTTTCATTTGATCCTAGGGGTGTTGTAGAATCACCTAAAAATCTAGCATGGTATCGGAGCTCTCAAGGTGTGAAGGTCTCTTCTCAAGAAGAAAAATCTTGACTTGACATATTTTTGGTGTAGCATTGGTAGCATTGGCAATTTGGAGGAAATTTTGAGACTTATATTTTGTGACTTTCTATTGCAGGCAAAAAATTGGAGCTTGCTGGTGAAAATCAAAGGTTGGCATCATATAGGGGAGGTCCAAAAATGCCTAAATAAAATTTTGTTTCATTCAAAATAGACATCTGAGGCCAAATCTATAGTCATTTGATTTTTGAAGGTGTGGTGATAGTGATTCGAAAAAAAAAAAAGAAATCAAACGAAATTTTGAAACAATGATATCTCCCTCATAAGGACTCCTTTTTTTGAGCAATTTTTTTTTTTGGGGGGGAGAATTTCATGATCTACATAGTGGTACAAGTGATTTTGGATCTCTATCTCTTAATTTTTCTAAAAATCACAAATCCCATTTTTGTGCAACTTTCAAGGCTTTGTTTGGTCACATCTGATAACATTTGCAAGTGCAATTTTTTTTAAAGTGCATGATTTTTCATCTAATTTCTAGATTTATATTAAGATTTTAGTGATTTGGAGTGGATATATCACTTTTAGAAATAGGTCTTTTTTGGCTATGTTTGCACTTGGTGAATACTTGGATTTCAATTTTCTTAATTGAATCAATAATTTGAAGGAGTTATGAGTTGATTTAAGTCATTATTTGATCTCATTATGGATTTTTCAAAACTTCCATTACTCACTCTCTATAACTATCATAAATGGAAACAAGAAATTTCTAATTAGTTGATGAGTATTAGATTTATTTGAATGATTCTTGGATAGAATTTAGAACCAACTACAAGTGTGGTAGAAAGAAGGAAATGGTTTGATCAAAGAGATAAAGCTCTTGACTCTCTTAGATCTACCATCTCTCATGATTTACTATATCATATTGTATCCTACACACATCCTCATGATGTCTGGACAACATTGGAAGGAATCTTTGGTAAACTTGATAGAATAATAAATTTCAAATTGGAGAATGAGCTTATAGGTCTAAGTCTATGTGATTTTGACAATATTCAAAAACTTTTTCTCTAAGTTCAATTCCATTAGATTGGAGTTTTCTAATTGTGGTATTACTAAAGATGATGAGCAATTGATATTATTTATTCTTTCCAAGCTAGGTCCTAAATATTCAATCTTTTCTTCCACATTGTATGCTACTATGGATGCTCTCAGTAGTGCATAAAAAATTCCTTCTCTTGATGAATTTTCAGCTCATCTCACAAGGGAACAAATAAAGTTAGCACACATGGGTCAATTCAAGCTTTCTAAGTATCAAGTGTTGGCTACAAATGACTCTACTCCAAAAGCCTCCAAAAAAAAACAATGCTAGGATCCTAAGAAATATGAAAAAGGTGATGACTCTCCTTCACAACATATTATTTAATCCAAGTCATCTTCAAGAGAGGAAACATTTAGAAGAAAGAGAGATAAATGTACTTATTGCAAAAAGTTAGGACATGATGAGCATAAATGTTTCCATAAGAAGATTGATGAGTGTTGGTAAACAACTTTGTTCTTTCAGATTATTACTCTTAAATGCCCAAATCAAAACAATATCTAATCAAAAATATTTGGAAAGCCACTTGTGTATGATTTTGCTTTCCTCTGATGGTAGGTATAGCTCCCTAAAATGGATTTGCAATGAATTATGTTTTCCTTCCTAAATTACTTTGGGGGTATGTTCTTAACCTAAGAATAGAAGAGGTGTAACCAAGCTAGACCTAACTAGAATCTAACTTAGGAAAATAGAAGTTTCCCAATTCCAAAATGGTTTTATGAACTCACACATGTTATGAATTCATAAAACTTATCTACACAATAGTGGATACTGAACAAAGCAAGTTTGAATCTGAACTGTGATTAATGAATTTTTAAAAAATGCTAAAGGGATTTCTCTTTGAATAAACGATAACAAAACCTATTACATGAATTTGTTGCCTCAAAATAGGGAAGGTAAAACTCTATTCTTCCCTTTTTTTGATTCAAACAAAAGAGAAAATGTAAACTGAGTATCATATCAACTGGAATAGAAAATAACTGACATAAAATACCATTTAATTGTCTTTGCAACAAAGAGTACTTCACACCAAAAAAATTTTGACCTTTCAATAATCTTTTAATTTCATACATATAGATTTTTTGAGATGACTATTACAATGGAAGCTTAATTGGTTCATCTTTTGAGAATGACAAATGGCAAGGTGCCAATTTGTCATATTACAAAATTACAAAAGAAAAATAAAAAGGGGGATAATATGAATCATTTAGACTTATTCCCCTTTTTTGTTCTTGCCCAATATGCCTTACTAGAAACTATTATTGGGATTAGCTCCTCATGGTTAGGTACGTGTATATTAGTGAATCTCAAGAGTCATTTTGAATGTTCCCTTGCCAGCTCCTTTACAACATGCAATTGATCTAACAACTCCTCCATGGCCACATGTATACAACCACTGAGTGTCTGGAGTTTTGCAATTTTGTTTGGACAATTGGAAACCACTTCAGACAGATTATCTAGAAATGTAGAGAATTTACTTTTCATTACATCTACTCTAATGAGAGCCTTTCCTTGACCATTGGTTTGTGAATTAGTGTGTATCCCTCTCATAAGTTTGAATCCTCTATCTTGAGTCTTCTTTACTTTATTCTCCATTTCCTTGAGTCCCTTCTTGGCTACCTAGATCATTTCTAGCTTGAACTACATACTTTGGAGCCATTCAAATAGAGGTTCATTTCCTTTCTTTAGAATATTTTCTTCAACTACTTCTTTCACTTTCATCTAGATGATCATCTTTAAAAGGGAGATGCAACCGTCACACTAACCCTTTCTCTGGCCAAAGTATTATTATTAGACAAGATGTTGTCCTTTTCTATCTCCAGTCTGAGGATAACATTTCCAAATTGATCTATGAGAGAAACTCCTTCTGATTTGAGTCACTCAATCCATGCTTTACCAACCTGGCCATAATGCTTATCTTCCTAGAGTTGGGAAATGAGGGCTTTCACTTCAACTACACTAGGAGTCTAGGTCACAGACATACTAGAGATAGTTGCTATTGGTGTGACTAGTTGCCTAATTAATTTGTTCAGTTCTTCTATCTCAGCTTTCATCTTGATCTTTGATAACTTAAGACTTTCTAATTTTCCCTCTATTACTTCATTGCTTGATCTCCACAAGTCAAATTTTGTATCATGTCTGGCCTCTCAAAGATCGATTGAATGTAGAGTAAAATCATCAGGTGTCATATCTTCAATTCTCTCTCCTTTATTTGGCTTAGCTATTTCCATTGTAAAGTGCCCTATTTTTGGATCTTGCCCAAGTATTGACAAAGTCTTTTGCTTCTTAACCTTTTTCAATTTAGTCTTGGAATGAACTGTGAGAGATACAGTGTCTTTTGTAGAAATCCTTTCATCTTTTCTCTTTCTCTTCCTTTCCAAAGTATCTTCCAACCAAGAATATGTTCCTACCACTTTGGAAGCTATTTTGAGCGATTCAATACTAAATATCTTCTTCGCTAGACTCATTGTTATAGCAGTTGAAGGATTTTTTGAATCCTTATAGATAAATCTAGAAGAAGTTTGGCCCTTCTCTAATTCTGAAGTCTTCTTCGTCTCCTCATTTGACTCAGTAGACTCACTGTTGCTACTCTTTCCATCCCCTAGGTCTACTATCTATATAGGGGAACTACTTGGCTTCAAAAGTGAACCACTTGTTGATGGAATGGGGCTATGGTGAGGAGATGGGATTGGAGTGGTATGTGGAGAAGGAATAGGGGTAGTGTGAGGAGCTGGAACTGAGTAGCATGAGGGGATGGGACTAGAGTGAAGACATTGTCCTTTGGGTCCTCCATTTTCTTCTCCTTAGTATGAGCTTGGATTCCTATAACTGGGAGAGAAGCATCATGATAGGTCTAGGTAATAGGAATATTCTTGTCCAGAGGTTGATCACCTCCACTTGAAGGTTGAGTTGGCCCTTGGGTGGAAGCTATGGTCACACCCACTATAGCACTCTAGGACAAAGTAGGTGTTGTAGCTACCAGAGAATCTTGAGTGGCTACACCCTTCCTTCGACTATTCCTGGTTGTCCACTCAACCCATTTCCCCATTCTTTTGATGATTCTAGCCATTATGATATCAAGGTTCTCTTCCACATCTACATGGGTGAACCCACGATAATGGGTTCCACTTTAGTGGGACGAACAAACTTAGAAAAGTTGCAAAAATTTTGGAATTCAAAACACCATATGTTCATGCGAACCTCACTGATATGTTTGTGTGAACATATAAGAGATGCATGTTTGCGTGAACATATTGTGGCATGTTCGTGCGAACATATGTTCGCACGAACATATAGCACATGGATTTCTTGTAGTTAAAAATACTTTTCCAACTTTTCCCAATTCATTTTCACGGCGAGTACTATTCATTTTGAGCGTTCAGGCGAACATGTGATTTGTGTTGCCTCCGTCAGCAGTATCCTATTGCTTTCATTCTGATTCTCATCATTGGGTATGTCAAAATATTATTAATTTAATGTTTTCAATATTTTTAAAGTATTTTTTTATGTTATCAAAGTAGATTTTAATGTTTTCAATTCATTTTTTTTAATGTTTTAAAAGCATATTTGAATGTTATTTATGTTTTTAATGATTTTGAAAGCATATCTAAATGTTAATTTAATATTTTTATTGTTTATTTATATTAATTTAGAAAACAAAAAATATTATATAGAAAACATTAGAAAACAATTTTAGAAAACATTAGGAAAAATAGTAGAAAATTTATAATATAAAATTTAGGAAAAACATTAGAAAACAAATTTAGAAAAAACATTACGAAAACATTAGAGAATTTATAATTTAATATAAAATTTAGAAAACAAATTTAGAAAAAAAGTAAAAATACATTAAATAAATCTTAGAAAATTTAGAAAAAAAATGTTACAAAAACATTAGAAAATTTATAATTTAATATAAAATTTAGAAAATAAATTTATTAAAAATATTTTTAAAAATTTAGAAAATTTAGAAAAAACATTTTTAAAAAATTAGAAAATTTAGAAAAAAAACATTACAAAAACATTAGAAAATTTAGAAAAAACATTACAAAAATATTAGAGAATTTATAATTTAATATAAAATTTAGAAAAAATATTAAAAAATAAATTTAGAAAAACATTAGAAAAAATATTAGAAAATTTATAATTTAATATAAAATTTAGAAAACAATTTTAAAAAAAAACATTGCAAAAAAATTAGAAAATTTAGATTTTAATATAAAATTTAGAAAAAAAAATTTTAAAAAACATTACAAAAACATTAGAAAATTTATAATTTAATATAAATTTTAGAAAATAAATTTAGAAAAAAATTAGAAAAACGTTACAAAATTTATAATAATATAAATTTTAGAAAACAAATTAAAAAAACATTAGAAAATTTTTATAAAATTTATAATAATATAAAATTTAGAAAACAAATTTAGAAAAACATTAAAAAAACATTACAAAAACATTACAAAATTTATAATAATATAAATTTTAGAAAACAAATTTTAGAAAACAAATTTTAAAAAATAAATTTAAAATAAATAAATAAATAAATAAATATATATATATATATATATATATATATGTTAATGTTAATGTTAAATGTTGACATGTATGTTGTCGATATTAATGTTTATGTATATATGTCAAATTCACTTTAATGTCTTAATCTTAGGAGTTTAATTAAATGACATATCTTAAGGGTCTAGATCCTAAATTGAACATGTAAAAATATAGATTAGAATGTATAATTTTTTATTTTGAACATAGATGTACATGTATATTTGTTCATGGTTAAAAGTAGATGTATGTACATGTTTTTAATAAATTCACATTTTTATATGAATAATTTGTGTATATGTTAACTATTGATCTTAATTTATCTTATAAGTGTAATTAACTATATTTAATAACACATGTCTTAAGGGGAGATCCTAAATTATACATATATAAGAATGTAGATTAATTTGCATATCTAGGTATGAATATAACATACATGTACATGCCCTAACCCTAACCTAACCAAACCCTAACCCTAACCATTATCCAAACCCTAACCCTAACCTTGATCTTAAAATTTAATTTCTAAACCCAAGATTATAAATGATAATAAATACCCTAAATCATAATCTTGAACCAAATCATAAACTTCATATGCTAAGCTCCCTTATCCTAAATTCTTAACCATGGACCTTTATATTAACCCCTAAATTTAATGCTAGAAATTATATAAGTTCATGTAAACCCTAAGAATGTCATAATGTCTTAAATCTTACCCTAAAATTGAGCCTAATTACACTAAAACCCTATTTCAAAACCTCGAAACATTATCATTTAAGAGTAATATAAATAATTTATTACCCTTTAATTGAATTCTCTAATAATACCCACCAAAGTATAATAAAATCCTAGAACAATAAATTAACTCTAACCATAACCAAACTCTCAACTTTAAAGTTATCTTATACTTATATGCAAATTAATCTAGGTCTAGATGTGTTACAAATTACCTAGGTCCATGATGTGTGATGTATGTTCAATTACATGTGTATAATTTTTAATTTTAAAAATAAAAAATTGTGTGTACAACAGGCAGTTTAGCTCTTCATACATTTCTATAGATATGGCTTCACACGATCAGCTTGATGTGGCTCCTGGTGTGACACCTGATGTAATTCTTATTGCGGCACAGGTTGATACGGTTCCTGTTGTAGTGCCTGATGCAGTTCCTGATCTAGCTCCTCGTGCGGCTCACGATGGGGCTCGTGTTGCAGCTTCTGGTGGGGCTCATCAAGTACCTTGACGTAGGGCTCATCATGCAGCTCATGTTCCAGCTCTTGGTGTGGCTCCTAGTGGTGTAGGTCCTGCCATGGCCCTGGTGTGGCTCCTATTCCAGGTCAAGCTACACCTGTAGCTCCTGCTAGAGGTCCTGCTGCACCACCTCCATGCATCGATATCAATGCTTTATTTGCATTTTTAGAGTAGGAGGTTGCTAGACTACAACACTCTATACTAACCTCTAATGATGGTCTTTATAGAGACATATGTACTACGATATGTAGGAGTTTACAAGATTTGACAGCTAGGTTTAGAGCTCACCATTCATTTACTCCTGCCATATTAGCTTCCATATCTAGGGAGCTTAGGGCTGAGGTTTCAAGAAATACATCATTCAATCACATCAAGAGGGTAGCCCCCAAAGACGTCATCCAAAGAGAGCTCTTTCCAACTTATGAAGGAACACAGGGTAGGGTGAGAGGCTACAGAGTCACACGATGTAGAGACCCTATTATTGCTAGCATGATCTATCCACAATTTTTAGTTGCACATGGTCATTATCCTAATAACGACCAGATACCCCTTTATTTTGCACATCAATTGTATGCTGAGTTTTGTATAGGGCTCAATGTCAACTACTTGGATATTCCTAATTATTGCAAACAGGGGCATGGTAGGATCGCAGATTGTGACCAGTACCACAGTGTAGATCATCTACCACCTATAGATCTTAGACAATTTGTTGGACTGAGGATGCCTCCTGTGACTCCTGCACATGCGCCTATTGCAGATAGAGTCATCATTGCTTCCTTCTGGGAAGCAATTGACACTATTGGGCACATTGCATCTGTAGCGGCTAGTATCACATCAGATTCTATTGGTCATTATCTTCATAGTCGACATCCTCATCCACTTGGTTGACCATCTTCATAGGCATCTAGTATCACTTCAGGTGCCTCCTCTGATGATGCATATAGAGCTACTAGGCTACCACTGCCAGGTGATATTCACGGTCTTTCAGGATAGCAAACACATATGGATATGGCACTATATTTTTTAGAGGATATGTTGCACTTTATTAGCTATATTTTTGATACACAAAGGATTCCAGTACACTCGGTAATGGATATTTTTAGACAACATCAGAGCCCTGACATAGTTCCACAGACACAGGCCACCACACTAGTGATAGATGATACACCTGTGCATAGTTTACAGCATTCGAAACCAGGCTCACAACACTCCACAAATGACTTGAGCATATAAGTTGGAGATGTCCATATCACAGCTGAGGGTCTTGATGATTTTGGTGAGCAATTGCGAGGCTTGTCTAAGATTGATACTAGTTTGAGCCTAGGTATTTCATCGTACATGGACCTAGCAGCACTGATTCTACACCATTACCCAGCCAGTTACATAGTTCACTTCACTCAGATTTACTAGCAGTTGGACATGGAGTTTTAGGCTTAGGTGCATTAGTAGATGATACGATGGAGTCTGTTGATCATCCTCCACCTCCGGAGACCCAGGTACATATATAATTTATTTTTATTTTTAAATATATATGAAATTAAAAAATATGTTCATTTATTGAAAAATTTAGTTCAGATATATATGTAGATATTTAATTTAATCTTTAACTCATAATAAATCATGTAGGCACAGGTCGTTGAGCACATGGTTACACATACTATTGGTTCAAGGCATCATGTACATGAGAGAGATGATTCTATTGAGGCACCTGGTAGTGCTCAGGTACTTGAGTTTTAAATAGTTTGTTTAAAGTTATTTAAATTATATTTTGAAAACTAGATATATATCTATATATATGTAAGTTTGTATTTAATTTGAATGTACATGTACATGATGCACATATGTATATATATGTTTTAAAGATAGAACTCTAACACATGTATGTATATATGTATATATATTTGCAGGGCTTGGTTGATGTGCCTCGACGAGAGGATGTACAGGAGACTCGATCAGAGGGTCGTTCTATTCGTATGCATCTTGAGGGGTCCCTCTAGTAGTAGATCAAATTTATATATTTTTTGATGCATTTATATATTGGAGGTCCAGTTTACATGTACACATGTGTATTTCAGTTCCTTGATGACATACATGTACTTTCACTATTTATTTGATTATTGAGTATTTCAGTAGTTAGATACCATCACATGTTCTTATATATGACTTTTTATATTTTGCTACATACATGTATTTATTCGAGATTTAAAGTTTGCATATCAGATGCATAGAGATATATTTATCTTGAGATTTGTGTACATGTATATCAATTATCAATTAGTAGGAAGTTAGAAAGATACATATTTCTTAAATTATCAATTACGAACCTACTAAAGATAAATATTAGTTTTATGTGGATAAAAATATGTTAATTAGGTAAGCCAATACATTATTTTAGAAAACTTTTACAAAATATAATATTAAAAAAACATATTAAGTTAAACTAATTTAAACTTTAAGAGTACATGACCATAGATGTAATAAAGTAACATTAAAATATATAGTTTTTTAATAAACTAACCTAAATGATAACTATGAACTTATAATCTTACAATTTTAAAAACACATGTTTAATTTTCACTTATGAAATTCAATCTAGTTTGAAAAAAAGTTGATAAATGAATTTAAATTATTAAATTCATCCATGGTACAATTAATTTAAATTATTAAATTATATAATTTTTTAATAAACTAAATTTGGTAATTAAGAACTTATGATCGTACAATTAAAAACACATTTAATTCAAGATGAAATTCAATAGTTTGAAAAGAAGTTGATAGTTAAGAATTGTAAGATATTAAATTATTTTTGATATAAATCTACAGATAATGATTGTGTAAGTTTGAACTAACTTAAAGCCTATTTATATCAAGTTGTTAAATTATTAAATTCATCCATGTGGTACAATTAATTTAAATTATTAAATTATATAGTTTTTTAATAAACTAATGATAATTAAGAACTTATGATCGTACAATTCAAAACACATTTAATTCAAGATGAAATTCAATAGTTTGAAAAGAAGTTTGATATTTAAGAATTGTAACATATTAAATTATTTTTGATATAAATCTACAGATAATTATTGTCTAAGTTTGAACTAACTTAAAGCCTATTTATATCAAGTTGTTAAATTATTAAATTCATCCATGTGGTACAATTAATTTAAATGATTAAATTATATAGTTTTTTAATAAACTAATGATAATTAAGAACTTATGATCGTACAATTCAAAACACATTTAATTCAAGATGAAATTCAATAGTTTGAAAAGAAGTTGATATTTAAGAATTGTAACATATTAAATTATTTTTGATATAAATCTACAGATAATGATTGTGTAAGTTTGAACTAACTTAAAGCCTATTTATATCAAGTAGTTAAATTATTAAATTCATCCATGTGGTACAATTAATTTAAATTATTAAATTATATAGTTTTTTAATAAACTAATGATAATTAAGAACTTATGATCGTACAATTCAAAACGCATTTAATTAAAGATGAAATTCAATAGTTTGAAAAGAAGTTGATATTTAAGAATTGTAACATATTAAATTATTTTTGATACATATCTATAGATAATGAAATTGTGTAAGTTCGAACTAACTTCTAGCGTATTTAAATATCACTTGTTGTTAAACTATTAAATTCATCCATAGTACAATTAGTATTATAGTTTTTTAATAAACTAATGATAACTAAGACTATGATCATACAATTAAAAACACATTTCATCAAAGTTGATATTCAAATTATTATAAAATAAATCTGAACTTAGGTCTAATCAACCATGATGTACACTTATAACATGTAATATCTTTTCATGATCTTCACTATCTAGTCTCCACTTGCGACGTACACGCTTAAGTTTGACTGGATGTAGACAAAGCTCGGTAGCAACAACCAAGTGGCTGTATTGTAAAACCTTGTTGTCGGGTTGATAATCAACAAAATGTACTCCATGTTGGACTATTTTGTCTTGCTTCAAATATGTTCCCTCTATCACAACAGAACCTGCACCACAAATTTAAGTATTTTAAAATTTGATAGATATAAAGTTACCTAGATATATATTTATTTATTTAAATATGTATGTGCATACATGTATATGTATAATTTACCTATGAGGAAAAACATTCCATCACTTTCTTCAGGGTCATATAACTTTGTCCTCTTTGAAATACATTGCAATAAATAATAACTGACACCTTCATGATTTCCAGGCTTAGCAATCACTGCAAAGACATCTCCTGCATAACAAGTATACATGAATGTATGTGTACAATATATATAAAATAGTTGAAATCAATTGATAATTAATTAACAAGTTGAGATTAATTTTTATGATACTCACCCACTTTTACCAATCCAGAGATATGATTATAATCATCAGAAATCAATGGAATATCATCAAAATTTTCATCATCTTTATCAAATGTATCGGTAACATCAAGTGGTACCGAAATCCATGCACTTGTATATCCACGTGTTTAATTGATGCATTCTTCATAGTCTTCATCAATGCAATTGTCACAAAAACATGAGTATTCTCTTGTCTTCAATGTCCAATTGCATTTATCTGTACTCATTAATGAATGTAAGGAACGTGCCTTTTCTATCCTCTTGCAACCATGCATGTTTTTTCTATTAACACCTGAAAGTTTTAATTAAATTGAAAATATAGAAAATTTGAATTTAAACTTCAATGAATTGAAAAATAAAACTTAACAATAAAATTTTATAACTTAATTGCATAAAATTTAAACAAACGTACACATCCATATCTGTTATCTCCCAGAAGACTCTATATGGTACTTGTCGACTCGTGGTTGATGATGTCCCAACCTCATCTAATGCAAAATGAGTCTTACACCATTCAACAACATCATGTGCATCATTTACATGAACTCTCTAATAATTCATTTGATACTTTCGCAAAGCACGTTTGATGCAAGCTCCAACACCATCATGTTCACCTTTTCCATGGCCACTCTCAAAGAAATTCCATATGTTTTTTATATTCTCATTGCAATGATATCTACACAATGCATAAAATGGTCTAGATGATTTAAACTGTGTGGCACATCCATCAGACCAAACATAATTTTTATCAAAATTTATGTTTCTTTCTTTCAAATAAGAAAAGAACATATTGAAGCAATGTTCTACATAGTGAATGTCATGTTCTTTATCATCACGTATATAAAAATGATATTCCTTTATAATTACTCATGCTTGAACTATACTCTAAACACCATCCAAATCTAACTGTGCATGTCTATAACAAACATGTACCATAATAGTGACCTGCTTATTAAAGTAATAATCTGATTGAATTGCTTTCTGATGAAAAAAGGAATAGTTCTCTGCAAAATCAACAACTGATACAATTGTTCCAAGTGGGAAATTATCTCTCAGATTTTGAAACTGTTGTGCTTGCCACTTTGCAAAAAATGTGCGACGAATATAAGGTTGAATCAATTTTTTAAATCTGTCCATAAATGTTAGAACAGGCAACTCCTCTTCAACATATTCCAACCTTTTTATTTCTTTCCCCAACTTTGTTTCATTCTTGACATACTTGTAACTTTTGTAATTCAATATTTTTGTTACATCAATATTTTCAATTTTCAAAGGAAATAGAGCCAATTCACCACATGTTTCACATAATCCTTTGATGCAATTTATTTGACCAGCTAAATCATCTATGTTGTCACACAAAATGGATGATATAAACTCACTTCTCCTAGTAGGAGGAGCAGCATGAAAACCATATGTGTCTTCTACAAACTTTCAAAATACCTGATAGTGGAGATCAAACTCAATATGATGATGACAACAACACGTTTCAAACACTTTGTTTGACCTCACAAAGTATGGCTTCAATTTTTGAAACAATGTTTGCCCAACTTTTACATTAGGATGTTCACTACAAAATGACACATATAACTCATGATGTGTCATGTCCAACCAATGTTTTGTATGATGTTCATATTGACTAGGTGCAATCCTATGCCTGATAACATCTCTACTATTTGATGAAGGACAAGTGTTATCAATCCAAAATGATATGACTAAATTTTTTAATAACTCTTCAATCCTATTAGAACGAGGTGCTCTACACATGATTTCCCAATTGCCCTCCATAGTATTGTCATCCACAATTAATCTTCTCTTAACATATTCTCTCATTGTTTTCCTACTAAAACCCATTTTAGATGAAATTGAAGATATTTGTCTATTTTGGGTCATATTCTTACTTACAATAGACATCAACATCACTTTTCTTGCTGCAAACTTATCTTTACTTTGAGAGTGTTTTCCTGTGTTTCTCAAACCTTGTTTAACATTTTCAATCATATCAGTTTGCATGTTAGAAAATCTTCTCTTTTTTGATGTTGTGTCTACACCTAACAATTTCAATGCCTCTTACAACATCTTTTATGTAAGAAAATGTGAAAGCAACTGAGCTTGTTCAAGTGTTTCAATGTTATCAAATTGAGTCATAATTTCTCTTATCTTCTTATTCATTGATCTTCTCTTAGACAAACTTAATGATTGAACACTACTTGCAAGTTTTCTCAATTTATCCACATCCATTTTAAGTAAATGATCTAAATTCTTATGAGAAATACTATTCTTTACAGATTGGGCAATATTTAAGAGTTCATTCATACCAATTCCTACACCTGATCTCGACTCTTCTCTGAATTTTGTTAATAGAATTTCTATAGGGATCGATCTTGAGCCTTCTCCAACATCCATTGTTTGAGATTCTGTAGGGAAAGATTATAACCCTTCTCCAACTTTTGTTATTTGAACCTCTGTAGGAAGTGATCTTGAGCCTTCTTCAACATTCATTGTTTAAGATTATGTAGGAAGTGTTCCTGACCTCTCTCCCATATGCATTGCTTCTACTTTCGTTGAGCCTTCTTCAACATTTCTTTCACCTTGTTTAATTCAATGATAATGTGGCACAGTCTTCTGAATATTTCTTTGTTCTGCTTCATTAGATCTTTTCCTTGCATATTTATTTTTCCTTCATTATTGTTTCCCATTATAAAATCAAAAAAATAATAATTTATCCCTTGCCTCAAGATAAATTTTGTGCAATAACTAGATAAAAAAATCATTGTATAGATTTTTCTGTCGCTATCAGTACTTTTAAATTGTTTGACAGAAATCAATAGAATGCAATCGTCTGCAACAAGGCATAAATATTCTTCATTATATGACTAAAATCTGTGAGTCGCATTCTTTACAAGTGGCAAAGCACCAAATCCTTCTTAAGCCATCATTGAATCACAAACAAATAACATGGTATGAATACTAGAATGCTTCTACTAAAAAATAAATGTCTCTTTAATTTTTTCGTTCTTATTGTAGGACTAGAAAAATGGGTTAAATGCATAACATACTATGAGAAATCACAAAACTCAATCAACATACATTAGCACCCACTAGTCTACCATGAAAGAAAAACTAATTAAAAGAAGAAAACAAAAGGTTAGAAACCCCCTCTTTCATTTGTAGCTCCCATGTCCTTCTTTCTTCTCCAAATGATGTAGCTCCAAAGTTGCCTAAAATGCAAATTTTGAGTGTTTTGAGTGATTTAGAGTGTTTCCTAAGGTCTTGGGATGCAATGCAAGGTGTGTAAGTGCATATTAGGGTTTTGGAACCTAGAATAAAACACCTAATTACCAAGTGCACCCTAAAACTACCAAGTGTGCCCTGAAACTACCAACTGCCCCCATGAAGTGTGCAGTTGGTAAAATAGGGTTGCAGTTGGTAAAAGAGGTCAAAACTTGATAATTAAGATGTGGGTATGCAAAATATGAGTGTTTTTGGGATTTTTAAGTGTTTAGGGATGTTATTAAATGTGAGAAAATGCTAAATGACCTAGGGTTTTGATATGCAAAGTGAAAATGTCTTAGGGATGTTATGCAAGTGCAAATGCAAGGTGTCATTTTGAAGGTATGCAAGATGAAGATTATGATATGGAAAATGAAGGTTAGGGTTATATTTTGGACTTGGTAAGGATGCTAAAGGTAGGTGTACACAAAGTGGACTATGCAAGGGATGGTTTCCTAGGGTTGATAATGATGTTTAGGCTATGCAAAATGAGGATAGGTGATCAAGAAGACAAGTTGGTTGATGGACAATTTGATATGGTTTGATAGTGAAAATGATGCTAGGTTTTGAACAATGCAATATAAGGGGGATATACCACTAGGGTAAGTCAAAAATTAAATTTAGGAATATGATTATGCTAATGATAGCTCGGTATACATAAGTTTTTTTGAACTTAGGTGAAATTTTTACAAGGTATTAACCTAAGAGTTTAACATTATGACAATATACTTTGGATATTGACCAAAAAAATGTCAAAAAAAGATAAGATGAAAATGACAAAGCCAAATCTACCTTGACATAGGTAGCATTTGACCAAAGAAAATGATAAAATGACCATGATCAAGATCCGTCATTCGTTGACACAATGTAATTCTCTAGAGTTCATACTTTTGTTTACATTTTTGACTAAGTTCAAAGGTTTTGGGGTTCAAAATGATGTTCAAGAAACTTGAAATGGTGATGATGCTGAGTGGATATGTGATATGCAAAGGTATTAAGGTGAAAAATGAGATTTTGGGTGCAAGATGTAGTTTTGGGTCAAGTGCAGAATGAGGAGGTGCAGAGGCTTCTAGATGCAGTTTTGGGGTCCTAAAGTGCAATTTGGAGGCCCAAAATGGTCATGTAAGTGCCTAAATATATTTTGGAAGTACCAAGTGTGCTCCAATAGTACCAACTATGCCCATGGTATAGTTGGGGCTCAAAAGGGAACACTTGGTAGTTTCTAGGTGCAGTTGGGAAGCTAGGATGAGCGTCTACTGATTTAGAATGGTATGGTTGCCAAGTTGATATGCCAAGAAGCTAAGATGTTGGGGTTGATGTTATGATGTGTTGGGAGATGTAGAATAGAGTTTATGACCTAAGGAATGATTTCCTAAGTGAAGAAAATGAAGATTAGGAGGTGCAGAATGCAGATCAGGGCATGCTGATGCAAGGGAACCTATCTAGGTACCAAAGTACACTTCTGAAGCCTCAAAATGCTGTCTGGAAGCCCAAAATGGGTTCTCAAACTACCAAGTGTGATCAAATAGTACCAACTATGCCCATGGTGCATTTGAGGCTTAGAAGGGCATAGTTGGTAGTTTTAGAGCGCAGTTGGGAAGTTGGGTCAAAACTAAGGCAATTCTTAGAGCTATGTTTTCCAGATTGATGCCACAGTGAGGTAAACAGTAGAGGACAATGCTGAGACCAGAATGAATGCTCAAAATGATGTGTAGGACATTTGAAATGATCATTAAAGTGGTCAAGATGAGGGTTGGGTATGCAAAGATGCAAGATGGAAGATGCAAAGTGATAATTTTGGAGGTGAAATGCAAAGGATGCAAGCTTAAATGCTAATGATTGCAATGTGAATATGAGGGATACTAAAAAGGTGCAATATGAAGTCTATATGATGCAAGTATGAGGCTCAAACTATGGAGAATGCAAGTGGATGCTATGAAAGAGTGAAATCTATGTTTTGCCAAGCACGTTTAGGAGCACAAGTTGCCATGTTTTCCAAGGTTTGAATGTATTGAACCAAAGTTTGTGATGTTTTGACAAGGTTTTGACAATGTTTGATGTCTTGACAAGGTTTTGCAAGTTTCCAAGGTGTAAATTTGAATGTTGGCTTTTATCTTGATTATGTTTTACACACACACAAGACACATTAAGACAAGAATAGTTGTTGTTAAAAGTGAATAGTCACACCACAACCTAGGCTTTAGGACTATATCCACTAAATTCCTACTTGAACCAAAGTTTAGCTGCACTTATCCAGAGCGGACAACTTAGGAGCTTGGCACCACAAGCTCCCCCTTACAGTGCACTCACTTCTTGGGGCTACCAAGATCTGCTTCCCAAGGGGCATGACTTCCCAAGGGACTGTTGTCTCTACTAAGGACCGCGAGAATGTAGGATGTCTTCACGGGCATGGGTGACCCCTTGAGCCAGTGGACAGAAAGGATTTTGGCCACTAAAACATGATTTTAGGTAAGGGAATTTTGTTTAGAAAGTGAGTGATAAACTTCCTCAGAAGGTCTCCCAACCTTGAGAACCAGGGTTTGATGCACCACAAGGGTACTGGAGGAGAGCTATCACTCAGCAATACTGTTGAGATAGCTTTCACCGTAATCAAGTTTTATATAGTGGCTAGAATGTTGACCTGGCTTTTGGCCCGTTACCACTCTGAGGTCATCCCTTGGCATACCCAATATCGAGTATCTTGGTCCAAGGCAAGCCTCCTATAGAAGTTACATGGATTTCTCATACACCCAAGATCCATGAATGGAAAGGGGAGAGGATACATCCAATGCAACTCCGAGGGATTTAAACATTGTAGACACACTAGGTAGAAAATGAAAATTTCATTTAAAGCACCAAATGAAGTGTTATTTATCTAATAAATCCACACACATGGTTTTGACAAACACACAATGGTCTTCGACAACGTTCTGCAAAGCAAGCATTATTAGTTTGTTATGATCATGTCTTCATCCCATGATTGCCACATGCTGCAAGGAGACCATTAGTAATGCAAAATAATCTAATCTATGTTCTAGAAGGAAATGAAAACCTTAGATGCAGATTTTGTGTTATGTATGTGCTCACTGTGAACCAAGTGTGCTCTAACAGAGTAGATTACACCCCAGAAGGCCAAAATGGCTTAGAACACCGCCAAGTGCACCCAAACAGTGCAAACTACATCAATGACACAGTTGGGGCCTATTTGGGCATAGTTGGTAATGTGAGATGCTAAGTTATTTAATTTCGAAATAAAAGAAATGTACTTATAAAAAATTAATTAAAAGGAAATATAGTTTTACATTTGATGTTCCTCCAAAGAAAACTTATATTACATAATTTGAAACATTAAATTAGTTTAAGTTCATTATTATTTTTTAAATATATATATTTTTATAAAATGAACCTTCTAAAATATAACACCACATATAAATACATACGTAGCATTTTTTCCTAGAAGAAACCTTACAAAATTTAATTGAAAAATAGTTATCTCTTACAAATATGTTACTTTTCATTTCTCCCTTATAAACACATAATTGCGTAAGAATTGTGTTTACATCCTTTAAATTCTCTCTTTTAAAAAAATATATTTATTTATTTATATTAAGTTTTTTTCTTAATAAAGATTATTTCTTTATAGAAATTAAGAATTCATAAAGAGTTATCGCACATTTATTTTTATTGAATGAATTTGATTTGAAAATAAAATTAAATACTTTTCATTAATTCAAGTTTTAAATTAAAAAATTTAGTTGAATGTAACTACCGAGATAATTAAAGTGAGATAAGTAAAACTAACATGTAACCACACTTTAAAAGTATCTAGTTTGAATCTATTTAACTTCAATGTATCATTTAAAAAACTTCACTAATGAAAGAAAGAAAGAAATAATTTAGATGTTCAATTTTTTTTAACAAATTCAATATTTTAAAAAATGAAAAAATGAATAAGAATATACATTTCTTAACACCATGAATGTGTTACAAATTTTTAATTTAACTTCAATGCATCCGTTAAACAACTTTACTAATGAAAGAAAGAAATAAATAATTTAGATGTACAATTTTTTTACCAAATTGTGAACGAAGATATGAAATATTGATGGAAGCGTGAACAAAGATAGGAAGAACATTAATTTGCATATATTGAGATATCTCTTAGCTGCCTTCAATTTGACTTCTACGAACAAAATTCATGGCAAAGATAGGCAATGCACTACCAAGTTGATGGCAAATAGCTTTACAAATTGATCTTTTAAAGGTTTTTTTGACTGTTCACACGAACAAAATGGCTCTAGGCATGTTCACCTGAACAAGCCCCTTAAATTTCTCGACGGTCATGAAATTTTATGGGGTATGTTCACTCGAACATACATTCATGCAAACATACTAGGTATGTTCCCATGAATGCCATGTTCGAGCGAACACATAAAATTATGAAAATTTTAACCTTTTTTTCATTTTTTTTGTTTCCAATCTTTTGACTCCCATAATTGTAGGAGAATGATCTCCTACTGTAAAATAAAAAATGTCAAAATATGCTGCTCAGAGAAAAATTTCCAATGACTTTAATTGTAATACATATTTTAATCATTAAGACTTTCAAATATGAGTTTAACTCATTATAGGTTCATTATCGATTGAACATCAACCAACTTTGACACCTAGGGAAAATTAGTAAATCAGGTCAAATTTTTTTTGAAAAATATGTAGGAACTAGCTTATTGAGATACCTTTCTATTCAAAAAAAAAAAAAAGGTTTATGATAAACTGACTTCAAATTATCTGTGTCAAACAGAACGTATGTCTGAATTATGATTTGTGTCACTTTAAAACTTCATAAACTATACAATATTCAACCAAAATAAATCAAACCAAATGCATCCTCTGGATATTGATGTTACAAATCTAACATCGAAAGAATTACTTCATTATCATTTTTAAAAAAAAAGTTATGTGTGTCAAATAGACTGTCACTCTTTAAAAATATTGAATTTTATTATGTACCACTTTTCGGAGGAGATAAGAAAAATTGACATAAATTTTATTTATTTTTAGATTAAAAAATATGGTTACAAAGTAGGAACAAAGTACTCAAAATCACTAGTTTATGTCATTTTAAAATTATTTATAGTTTTGGAGATACAGTCACTTGAACATGACGTTTGTTGCAAAAATATTGATTTCAATGTCAAAATTGGTCAAAAAGTGGAACCCATTATTGTGGGATCGCCAACATATGGTTTAGAATTGATAGGAATCCCCCTTAACTTGGTCAAATATGTATTACTATACATATTTTGACCATCATCCTCTAATCCTTTAACATTAAGATCAATGCCATATGTCTTCACTTGTTCCATAGTGAGCCTGGAAAAAGCACGATCTCAGCTTTCCAACTCATATTTGCAATCTGCCCAATAATCTTCTATAGTGGTGACATGCTTGATCACACTCCCAATTTGTAGCACCTCTCTTTCATGTCCATTTGGGTCAAACATAGGTCTCACAACCTCATATTCTTCCAACTTGTACTTAGTCTCGAATGCCTTGAGCATATTGTTGGCATTAGACCAAGACTCACAACTATATGCTCCAACCTTCATAGGGAATTCATACCCCTTCTTTAAACTAACACTTAGCATGCTCACCTAGAAAGCTTGTCTCATGAGCTCTATAAGCACAATCATGTCACTTGGGCATTTGGGTAGCTTCAAAGGAAATTCATCGAAAGCTGCAAGATGCAAATATGAAAAGGATGAGAATTGAATAAAGTAGCTACCAAACTAACTAATGGCTGCCATCACTTTTGGGCTAAACCTCCTCTCCAGGCATCCTTGGAGTTCACTGCAAATCCTAATTGTAAATGAATCATTAACTTTGACATATTCTACATAGCTATTCTATAACTATAAGCATAGATAAAATTCATAACTTTTCACATCATCAGGGAAATTCTCTATTCTAGGAAGGCCTGGCCACAATTGTAGAGAAGCTAACATATAAATCAGGAAAGAAGACATGTAGAAGGTATTGTAGAACTTTGCAGCACTAAGGGCTCTAGACAGATGCTCACTTACCTCATATGCCCAATCAACATAATGTGTATCTAAACAAATGATTTGTACCAAAAAGAAATATTGTTCAATAAAATTGAGTGCTTCTACCTCACCTTTCAATCAATGTAAAAGAACTAGAATGTCTACAATCTCTGGCTTGAGATTAGTGCCAAAAAGAGTCTTAGGAACCTTACTCTTAGCTCCCTGTGGCTTTTGGAACTAGGACCTCATGATTTCTATTTGCCACACCATTTTCTTCAAAGAGAACTTGGACATGGCTCCTCCTATTGTCAATTTGGAAAATTCTTCTCACTTTGGAATCTAGAGGAAATTGACTATAGTTTGCTAGTCAATTGAGATCAAAATTATATGATCAGGCAGTAAAATTTGTTTAGTGTCTAGATTGTAGTGGTTTATACATTCAACAATTAACTTGGGATCTTGAACTACCACTGGAAATCTAGCTGCCTCCACTAGTCCACTTCCTCGGAGCTTTTCTATTATTGGGTGAATTTGCTCCATCCTCAACCTCCTTTGAAAATATTGCACATCGAAGAAATGGAGTGAGGTGTCTATAATGTTCTGTAATGTTGACCTAATTCCATTTAGTCCATCAAATCCAATGAATCTAGTTGTCATCTTATCTGAGATAGAGATGAATTGAAATCTTAAAATTGAAAGTAGTATAGAGAATAGAACTTCACAACTGTGAAAGCTTTGAAAACACTATTCAATCCAATAGCATAATAGTTCTATAAAGAGAGTAGGAATTTGGAAATCCGTTATGTTCATCTCTATATAGAAATTCTAATTCACCCGTTGATCTTCAAGATTCATGCCACATAAGTGAATTAAAGGATAAATTCATTAGATTAGTAAATGCATGGGTTTGTAATGAATTTTTCCATGTATTTTCACTATTTCCATTGGCCCAATGGTAACTTTCTTTTATTACATACTTACTTTATAGTTTTTCACCAAGTTCTAGAGAATTAAGAATGGAGTACTCCGTAAGGCAAAATCTGCTCAGCCTAATTTTTCTTAAAATACCTTCCCAAATGTGATTAACTTTCTTCCATTATAATTTTTAAGTATCCTATGATTGATCTATGAGCCAAAATGCTTGCAGAAGTGATTTTTCAATAGATGTGGAAAATCACTTTCCAAGGTTGAAAACCCACTAGGGAGAAGACAACTTCTATTTTTCTGCCTTTGCCTTTATTTTCGCTTTACCCTCTAAGTTAATGAGCCTGTAAGCTTTGGAAACTATCAAAAGGGTTGCGAAAGTAAAAAAGAAACCCATTTACTTACTTTTCTCTCTCATAAATGCCTTTGTCAAAAAATTGACTTTATGGGTTGAAAGCTCGCCATGGAGAAGTTCCTTTAGAGTTTTCTGCTAGCTGTGATTCTGAGCACTACAATGAATTTTGAGTGACTCCCAAGGTGGAATACTATAATGCAAGGCCAATCTATCCATAAGACAACTCATTTATTCCTTTCTTTAGCTTGTAAACCTCATTTGTTGATCTTTGTGGAAAATTGCCTTCATGGGTTGAAAACCCGTCGAGGAGGAGGCAATGTTAGGTTTTTTGCAAACTTCACTTTCTTTATGTGCCAACTATGATAAGCCATGGACAAGTTCATCCTTGAAAATAACTTTATGAAAATCACTACATGACCCAAGAATCTCTGTCGAATTAGGTTCTAGACTACCCACAAACTCATGACAACAAGGACAACCCACCCAATTATGTAATGCGAGGGAAAAGAAAAGATGAAAAACTTGATGGATAAACTTTTCACTTGAGAGGAAAGAACTAGACTTTGGCATAACTAGAATAAACTAAGAGATGAGATCATTTTCCACTTTGCAACATGTGTATAGGATGAAAAGTGGGGCAACAGTTGGCTCTGACTAGGGACTTGGGTTGAGCATACCCAAGCAAGGAACTCAAAATCTCTGGTTTCGATAAAAGAAGGTAAAAGATGGCAACAAAACAAAACAAAAATGAGGCAAATATTAGGGAAACAAAAGCAAAGGAAAAAGACTAACTAGGAAACACAAAAAAGACACTAAACCTAACTATAATACAATATAGGGGTTACCTATTCTCAATTAGTAATTTGATAAAGCTTCAGATCTTGGCCATTATAGGTCAAGGGTAGTACTTTGACATCTTCATATGTCAATTTAAAAGAATTATTTTCAAATGCCTAATGGATTCTGAATGGGCCTTTCCATAAAGCATCAAACTTCTTATGCATTCCTTTCAGAGTGCTTCACTTATACTAGAGTAACACACTGTCTCCTACCATAAATTTCCACGGTCTTGCTTTCTTATCAAATAGATCCTTCACTCACATCTAATGCTATGTAATGTGATCTACAATTTCCTCCCTTTCTTCTTCAAGTTTTCTTAGGTACAAGATCCTTTTCTCTAGACCATCTTTATAAACATCATCTTTGATCACTATTCTGAGTTTATTTGTGGCTAATTCTAGAGGTAAGGGGAGATTAGCTTCAATCCTATAAACCAATTCAAAAGGAGATATTCCAATTTCCCTCTTAGGTGTCACTTTATCTACCCAAAGCGCTTCATGGATCTTTTTGTGCCAAGTCTTTTGATTATCTAAAACCAATTTCTTAACAATATTCATCAAGTTCTTATTACTAGACTCAAATTGATAATTTCCTTGAGGGAAATAATCATATGAATGACCAATGGTGATCCCATACTCAAAGAAAAAATCAATAATTTCAATTGAAGAAAATAAGATGCATTACTGATCACTAATTTAATGGGAATGCCAAACCTGACCAATATGTTCTCCTTTATAAATTCACATACCACTTTGGAAATAGTTTTCTTGGTAGCTTTAGCTTCTACCCACTTAGTGAAGTAGTCAATTGTAGTTATTACATATTGGTGACCTACACTAGGTACAAGGCTAATCAGGCCAATGAAGTTGAGCCCCCATTGTTGAAAAGGTCCTTTGATGATGACAGGTCTCAACAATAGAGTAGCTAACTAAGGGCGACTAGAGAACATCTTGCACTTCTTACATTTTACTACCCATGCATAAGCATCCTTAAACATTCCAGGCAAGTAATAACACTACCTTAGAATTTTAAAAGCTATGACTAAAGATGAAAAATATCCTCCACAAGCTTCATCATGAAATGTTCTCAAGAACTTTTCTTGTTATTGTTTATCTACACACCTAAGGAAAGTGCCATCAATGGCTTTTTTGAATAATTTACCATCCCAAATCACATACTTAGCTACTTTTAGTTTAAGATCTCTTCTTTTTTTTGTAGTTAGGCCCTTTAGAAATTTACCATATTTCAATAGATAAGAAATATTCTCAAACCATGAATCATAGAGACCTACAGCTAACACTAACTACTTCTCTCTCAATTCTTTTGATTCTTCAGTTATCTTGTTTTTTGCAATCGCCTTGCACAGAGCATTTCCCCTTATTAGCTTGGTAGGTTTTATTTCTCTATCATACTCCTATATCTTTTCCACCCATGCTCCTCTAATATTACAACCCACATCTTGTTGTGTCAATACACTCTTCACTGCTACATCTAGGACAAAGACTATAGAATGTGAATACAGGATATAAAATCAAAATTTTTTTAGGGCCTTAACCACTACAAAAGCATGCTTTTCAATCTACAAATATTTTAATTCATGATTATTCAAAGGTATGGTCATAAAAGCTATTGGGGCTTGTATCCCTTCATCATTTTCTTGCATAAGTATCACCGATAGAGTATCTTCAAAAGCATAACAATAAATGATAAAATCTCATTTATAATTTGGGTGAGATAAAATGGGGCATTAGAAATAGCAGTCTTTATATCCTAAAAATCCTTCTTTCCCACCTCATTCCATTTGAAATTTGAATTGCCTTTCATCATATCTACTATATGCTTAGTGGTTTCTACAAAATTAGGCACAAACCTTCTGAGGAAATTCACCTGCTCGAAGAAAGACTTAACTCCCATTTTATTTGAAGGCAACCTTAATCTGTGAATGGCTTCCACCCATTCAGGGTCAATTCTAATGCTTTCCTAGAACACTATATGACCTAGGAGTTTTCCTTTTGTCACATATAAAACTAATTTCTTGGGATTGAGAGAAATCCCATGCTCTCAACATCTTTGTAAAACTTTTCTCAGATCTTCCATATGATCTTTCCTCTTTTTCAAGAATATGGTGAGATCATCCAAGTATATAACTATGATTTGATCCTTCAGATTGAAAAATGTCTTGGTCATACATCTTTGGAATGTAGCACCAGCATTGATAAGCCCAAAGGGTATTCTGTGATACACAAATGTACCCTAATGAGTGGTGAACACTATCTTATGTTGATCCTTCTCTTCTACTTTGACCTGGTTGTAACCTGAGAACCCATCAAGCATAGACATCATTTTAGATTCCACCACTATTTATAGTAAGTAATCTATGTTAGGAAGAGCAAAGTTATATTTCAAAGATGCTTGGTTTAGGTTGCAAAAATTAACACAGCTTATCTCCTTGTTCTTCTTTCTAACATGCACTATATTGGCTATCTAGGTGGAATGATGAATGGGATAGATGATCCTCACTTTTAACATTTTATCTACCTCCCAAAAGATGGCATCTACGACTTTAGGATTGTAATTCCTTTATTTCTGTCAGAAAGGGACTGCATCAGGCTTCAGTGGAATTTGATGTTTTACCTTCCCATCCCTATAACTTTTTGAATCTTCATAACTCTAGGCAAAAACATCTCTATATTCTATGAATATATTTCTTCCAATTTCTTTCTCTTCAGGTGAACAACATTTTCCAATATTAATCATTCTAGGATTATGAATATCTCCAATGTTTACTCCCTCATATTCATCCATAGTAGGCCCCTTTTATGCTCTTTTTTTCTTTATGTAAGCATCATGTCTATTAAATTTTTTTTCCAAAGCCACAAAATACAAGGGGAATAATATTACCTTTCAACTAAACTTCTCCATTTTGATTCTATTTCTTATTTACATCAGAGTTTTCATGATCATTTCCACTAGATTCATGTTCAAAACTAGACTTATCATTTTCCAGTAACATCCACAAACTCTTATCATCATTGAAGACTTGCCATGATTTCATGTTATCTAGAATAATAGACCAATACACAATTTTGATCTAAAACTTTTTGTCTTTAAAATCTGGAAGAGGAAGTAATAGGGAGGTAGAGACTACAAGGGAATCAGTCTTTGTATTCATCTCCCTTGAAACTACTTCAATAGAGAGGGAATTTAGGCCTTCTATCTCATCCCAAACTCTGTTTCTGTAATTCTTTAGCTTGTGATTTTTCATAGAATATTGTCCTTTTACTTGTTTCACAATAATCTCTACATCACCTTGAGCTTTTAGGATCTTTACCCCTCTTTCTTTTTCTATTATTATCCCCAGTAATAAGGCCTCATATTCTACAGTGTTATTTGTATTCCAAAATTCTAATTTGAAAGCCATGGGTTCAGGTTCTCCTTCTAGGGATATCAATACTACACCTGCTCCAAATCCTAAAGAGGCATAGCTTCTATCAAATTCAAGTGTCCATATGCCTAATGCATCTATTTTTTCATTAGAAACTTTCTCATTTTGACTCTTATCTATTTGCTTATCTGGGCCTTCTTCAGTAAACAACACATAGTTGCTAAATTCTAGCTCTTGATATAGAATCTGAGTTTTAGGATCATTTGATTTCAAGACTGTAAATTTTTCCTTTTCTTTAGGTTCTAATTTGACTTTCTTATTCCTAATAGGTATCACTACTTGAGACCAGTCTAGCTTTATTCTCCTCCTAAGTCTCGACAAATCTACTTAAAAGAAGTTCATAGCTCGCTGGAATGTCAGCTACCAGAATAGTCAATATGAGCTTCTTTTTTGGATGCAAAGCTAAGGCTACCTGAGTGTCTTTAATCTACCCAAGTAAGGGGACTTTTTTGGCATCCATTTAATAATATCTTCCATGCACTTTAGTGAGATTGAGTCCCAAGGCTTTGGCTACAAAATAAGGTATAATGTTATCTAACACACCTAAATCTATTATTCAATTACTGAGTTTACATCCATTGATATATAATGAGATATAAAAAGGCTTAGGCTTTTTCCCTAGAGATGTTTCTAAGAGTGTAGAATCTTCTTGACTAAACAAACTAGATATCAAGGTTTCATCTTCTTTTTCAACAAACACATTATAATTTAAATTTGATGTGTTTCCTTTACACCGGTCTACCAATCTTTTTAACTCAAAAGGGTGTGACTTTAAATAATCAATAGTGGAAATTTGAATTTTTGATTCCTCATAGAATGAATGAAATCAAAGGATGTTTTATCCTTTCCCATTTGTGAAGTAGATACTCCTTGATTAGTATGTACATTACTCATCGAAAGACTAGAGTCATTTTTGTGAGTGTAACTAGAGGATTGATTCTTCAACCTTTGGCCTCTAGTAAGCACTGTGTATGAAGTTCCATCAATGGTTGCATAACATTCACCTTTTGATTTAGAATCTAATTCGTATTCTAAAAATAGATTTCTAGAGTTACCATTTGAATAGGAATCAGGCTCTGAACAAGGAATTGTAGTGTTCAATTCATTAGTAGATAACAACTACATCATACGGGTAGTCTTTGAACAACTCTCACTATCATGATCTATGGTCAAATGAAAGACACACATATTTCCTTTTTATGGTGCCACCTTAATTTTCAACCTAGGTTGTGAACCTATAAGTTGCAAGAATCTACCCTCATTGTTCTTTCCTGATGAATTTTGATAATTTCATTGATAGGAATTATTGAGTCCAAGTAATTGCTTCTTTATCACTACTAGCTCATTTGAAAATTTCTAAATCATCTCCTCAAACAATGTGGTATTACTAGAACTTCCTTTAGTTTGAAGCTCTCATTTCTATTTTCTCGTAGAAATCAAATTATCCTCACATTCGATCACTTTCTTATGTGCATCAGCTAGATCCATGGGATGTGCTCTCCTTAAATCATAATTGACATCTGGAGGCATTGCACTAATAAAGAAAGTTTTCAAATTACCAAGTGTGGGTCTATCGATGATTGGAATTCTTCTGATAATCTTATTGAACTTGGCAATGAAATCTCTCATACTCATAGTGGGTTGCTTCTTAATTAAGGTCAACTGTATTAACAAAGCATGTTCATATTCCACAGTTTTGAACCTCATCTCAAAGGCCATTCTCAATGTATACCAATCAATTAGTGAGCCATTAGCTAGATGATAAAAACTAGTTTGCATCAATATTCATGAGGGTCTCTACGAACAACCTTACAACAACATCTTCATGTCCAACCCCTAGGATATGAGTGGCTACAAAGAAAGATTTCATGTGTTCATTTGTAGTGAGTTTCCCATCACCTAAGAATTTAGGGAAATTCTTCCTTGAACCAGCTGAGAGTGGATGATAAGCATTTAGCATTAACGCTCATATTGCCATGGCCCATGGAGTAGCCATGATTGTCCTGGCAGTATATGGTGGGAAATCAACAATTGGAGGAGCAGTAACTCCATGAAGTGCTAACACCTAGCAAGTAGAATGTGAAGTGCTAGTGTCTTGATTCCTAATAGGGAAAGGCAGCTTTCTCTGGCTTTTACTTTCACTTTTCCACTTTGGAACATCTAAGATAGGAAAACTGAGCTCTGTGAGCTTATCAAAGATAGGGTCTCACCCACCCTGTTCCTTGGTACTTCTAAGGAACTTGAATCATTCTAGGATGATAGGTTAGGTTTATCTCTAAGCTTCTTGTCTCAATTGTCTTTCTACTCTTTGGATGTTTCTCCTTTGAACAACTCTCTCTAAGGCTCCAACTCTTCTTTCTTCCTCCTCCAATACCTAGCTAGTGTTCCTGTAATGTTCAGTTTTCCTCCTATATCTCTAAATGAATGTGTTGAGGGATGAAATTATGTCTTCTTGGTTGTCTTGAAAATCAAGATTAGGTTGGAGCATTAGAATAATTTTTTCATGAGTTAGTACCATTTTCCCTCATGACATAGGCTTTTTAGTCATGCAACTATTCATCTCCCCAGCAGAGTTGCCAAAAATCTATTGGAAAATAGATTTGTTCTTTCAGATTGTTACTCTTAAATGGCTAACTTGGAACAATATCTGATCACAAATAGTTGGAAAGCCACTTGTGGATGATTCATATTTCCTCTAAATTGGTAGGTGCATCTCCCTAAAATGGATTTGCAATGAATTATGTTTTCCTTCCTAAATTACTTCGGGGGTATGTTCTTAACCTAAGAATAGAAGAGGTGTAACCAAGCCAAACCTAACTAGAATCTAACTCAAGAAAATAGAAGTTTCTCAATTCTAAAATGGTTTTATGCACTCACACATCTAATGAATTCATAAAACTTATCTACACGATAGTGGATACTAAACAGAGCAAATTTGGATTTGAACTGTGATTAACGAATTTAAAAAAAATGCTAAAGGGATTTCTCTTTGAATGAATGATAAAAACACCTATTAAATTCATTCATTGCCTCAAAATAGGGGAGGTGAAACTCTGTTCTTCCCTTGTTCTGATTCAAACAAAAGAGAAAATGTAAACTGAGTATCACATCAACTAGAATAGAAAATGATTGACATAAAATACCATTTAATTGTCTCTGCAACAAAGAGTATTTCACACCAAAAAAAAATTGACCTTTCATTAATCTTTTAATTTCATACATATATATTTTTTGAGATGACCATTATAATGGAAGCTTAATTGGTTCATCTTTTGAGAATGACAAATGGCAAGGTGCCAATTTATCGTATTACAAAATTACAAAAGAAAAATGAAAAGGGGGATAATATGAATCATTTAGACTTCTTCCCATTTTTTGTTCTCGCCCCATATGCCTTAGCAGCAACTATTATTGGGATTATCTCCTTGTGGTTAGGCACATGTATATTAGTGAATCTCAAGAGCCATTTTGAATGTTCCCTTGCCAGCTCCTTTACAAAATTCAACTGAATCGGCAACTCCTCTACAACCACATCTATATACCACTGAGTATCTGGAGTTTTGCAATTCTATTTTGACTACTAGAAGCTACTCTAGATAGATTATCCATAAATGTAGAGAAGTTACTTTCATTACATCTACTCTAATGAGAGCCTTTCCTTGACCACTAGTTTGTGAATTAGTGTGTAGCCCTCTCATAACTTTGAATCCTCTATCTTAGAGTTTGGGTCATAGACATACCAGAGATAGTTTCTAGTGGAGTGACTAGTTGCCTAATAAATTTGTTCAATTCTTCTATCCCAGCTTTCATCTTGATCTTTGATAACTTAAGGCTTTCTAATTGTCCTTTTATTACTTCATTGCTTGATCTCCATAAGCCAACTTTGTATCATGTTTGGCCTCTGCAAGATCAATTGAATGTAGAGTAAAATCATCAGGTGTCATATCTTTGATTCTCCCTCCTTTGTTTGGATTAGCTATTTCCATTGTCAAGTGCCCTTTTTTTGGATCTTGCCCAAGTATTGACAAAGTCTTTTGCTTCTTAACCTTTGTCAATGCAGTCTTAGAATGAACTGCAAGAGATACAGTGTCTTTTGTAGAAATACTTTCATCTTTTCTCTTTCTCTTCCTTTCCAAAGTATCTTCCAACTAGGAATTTGTTTGTGCCACTTTGGAAGTTGTTCCAAGTAATTCAATACTAAACATCTTCTTCTTCACTAGAGTCATTGTTATAGCAGTTGAAGAAAAAGGATTTAGAATCCTTAGAAATGAATCTAGAAGAAGTCTAGCCCTTCTATATTTCTAAAGTCTTCTTTGTCTCCTCATTTGACTTAGTAGACTCCTTGTTGCTACTCTTTCCATCCCCTAGGTCTACTATCTATATAGGGGAACTACTTGGCTTCAAAAGTGAACCACTTGTTGATGGAATGGGGCTATGGTGAGGAGATGGGATTGGAGTGGTATGCAGAGAAGGAATAGGGGTAGTGTGAGGAGATGAAACTAGAGTAGCATGAGGGGATGGGACTAGAGTGGAGATGTTGTCCTTTGGTTCCTCCATTTTCTTCTCCTTAGTACCAACCTGGGTTCCTATAACTGGGAGAGAACCATCATGACAGGTCTAGGCAATAGGAATATTCTTGTCTAGAGGTTGATAACCTCCACCTAAAGGCCGAGCTGGCCCTTGGGTGGAAGCTATGGTCACACCCACTGTAGCACTATGGGATGAAGTAGGTGTTGCAGATGCCAAAGAAGCTTGAGTGGCTGCACCCTTGCTTTAACTCTTCCTAGTTTTCCACTCAACCCATTTCCTCATTATTTTGATGATCCTAGCCATCATGATATCAAGATTATCTTTCACATCTACATATGGTTCAAAATTGATAGGAATCCCCCTTAACTTGGTCAGATATGTATTGCTATACATATTTTGACCATCATCCTCTAATCCTTCAACATTAAGGTCAATGCCATATGTCTTCACTTGTTCCACCATGAGCTTGGTGAAAGCATGATCTCAGCTTTCCAACTCATCTTTGCAATTTTCCCAATAATCTTCTATAGTGGTCACATGCTTGATCACACTCCCAATTTTTAGCACCTCTCTTGCATATCCATTTGGGTCAAACATAGGCCTCACAAACTCATATTCTTCCAACTTGTACTTAGTCTCGAATGCCTTGAGCATATTTTTGGCTTCAGACTAAGACTCACAACTGTACACTCCAACCTTCATAGGGAATTCATACCCCTTCTTCTTTAAATTGGCACTCAGAATGTTCATCTGGATAGTTTGTCTCACGATCTCTATCAACATGATCATGTCACTTGGGTATCTAGGTAGCTTTAAAGGAAATCTATCAAAAGTTGCAAGATACAAATATGAAAAGGATTAGAATTGAATAAAGTAGCTACCAAACTAATTGATGGATGCCATCACTTTTGGGCTGAACCTCCTATCTAGGCATCCTTGGAGTTCCCTACAAATCCTCATTGTAAACAAGTCATTAACTTTGACATATTCTGCATAGTTATTCTATAACTGCAAGCATGGATAAAATTCATAAGTTTTCACATCATCAGGGAAATTCTCTATTCTAGGAAAGCTTGGCCATAATTGTAAAGAAGCTAGCATATAAATTAGGAAAGAAGACATGTAGAAGGTATTGTAGAACTTTGCAACACTAAGGGCTCTAGATAGATGCTCACTTACTTCATATGCCCAATCAACATAATGTGTATCTGAACAGATGATTTGTACCAAAAAGAAATAATGTTCATCAAAATTGAGTACTTCTACCTCACCTTTCAATCAATGTAAAAGAACTAGAATGTCTACGATCTTTGGCTTGAGATCAGTGCTGAAAAAGTCTTAGGAACCTTACTCCTAGCTCCTCATGGCTTTTGGAACCACGACCTCATGATTTCCTTTCACCACACCATTTTCTTCAAAAAGAACTCAGACATGGCTCCTCTTATTGTCAATTCAGAAAATTCTTCACACTCTAGAATCAAGATGCAATTTACTATAGTTTGTCAGTCAATTGAGATCAAAACTATATGATCAAGCAGCAAAATTTGTTTAGTGTCTAGATTGTAGTGGTTTATACATTCAACAATTAGCTCGAGAGCTTGAACTACCACTGGAAATTTGGCTGCCTCCACTAGTGTACTTCCTCAAATATTTTCTATTATAGGGTGAATTGGCTCCATCCTCAACCTCCTTTAAAAATAGTGCATGTCAAAGAAATGGAGTGAGGTGTTTGTAACATTCTATAATGTTGACCTAATTCCATTTAGTCCATTGAATCTAGCAAATCTAGTTGCCATCTTACTTGAGATACAGATGAATTGAAATCTTAAAATTGAAAGTAGTGCAGAGAATAGAACTTCGCAATTGTGAGAGCTTTGAAAACACTATTCAATCCAACAACATAACAGTTCTATAAAGAGAGCAGTAATTTGAAAATCCAATATGTTCATCTCTATATAGAAATTTTAATTCTCCCATTGATCTTTAAGATCCATGCCACATAAGTGAATTAAAGGATAAATCCATTAGATTAGTAAATGAGAAGGTTTGTAATAGATTTTTCCATGTCTTTTTACCAACTTTCCTTAATTACATACTTACTTTCCCATTTTTCACCAAGTTCTAGAGAATTAAGAATGGAGTACTCCATAAGGAAAAATTTTCTCAGCCTAATTCTACTTAAAATACCTTCCCAATTGTGATTAACTTGATTCCATTATCATTTTTAAGTATCTTGTGATCGATCTATGAGCCCAACATGCTTGCAGAAGTGATTTTTCAATAGATGCAAAAAATCACTTTCTAGGGTTGAAAACCCACTGGGGAGAAGATAACTTATGTTTTTCTACCTTTGCCTTTATTTTTGCTTGACCCTCTAAGTAAATGTGCCTCTAAGCTTTAGAAAATCTCAAAAGGGCTATGAAAGTGAAAAAGAAACCCATTTACTTTCTTTTCTCTCTCATAAATGCCTTTGTCAGAAAACCAAAATTATGGGTTGAAAGCCCGCCATGGAGAAGTTACTTCAAAGTTTTCTACTAGCTATGATTCTGAGCACTATGATAAATTCTAAGTGACTCCCAAGGTGGAATACTGTAATGTAAGGGTAATCTATCCATAAGACAACTCATTTCTTCCTTGATTTAGCTTGTAAACCTCATTTGTATCTCTGTGAAAAATTGCCTTCATGGGTCAAAAACCTACCAAGGAGAAGGCAATGTTGGGTTTTCTACAAACTTCATTTTTTTTATGTGCCAACTATGATAAGTAGTAGACAAGTTCATCCTCAAAAATAACTTTGTGAAAATTAGTACATGACCCAAGAATCTCCATCAAATTAGGGTCTAGACTACCCACAAACTTACGACAAAAAGGACAACCCACCCGGTTATGTAATGTGGGGGAAAAGAAAAGATGAAAAACCTAATGGAGAAACTTTTCGCTTGATGGGAAAGAACTAGACTTGGGCATAACTAGAATAAACTAAGACACAAGATCATTTTCCACTTTACAACATGGGTACAAGATGAAAAGTGGGGCAACAATGAGCTCACTCACATTCTTCAAAAGAACATTATCTAGTTTCCCTCATTAGTGCCTTCTCCTTCTTCTTAATATCAGGCAATTGCTACATCTACATCATCATCCAAAGGTAAAGGAAAAGCACTCATTGCTTCTATATATCCTATGCAAGGTAAATGTCTTCTTGATTTAGGTGCATCACATCACATGACATCTTCTATGGATATGTTTTCTTTTATTGAGCCTTGTACTTCTCCACCTATATTGATGGGTAATAATACATATATAAAGGTTTTTGAGAAAGGTTCTATTCCTATGTGAGAGAGTACATTTAATGATGTTCTTTGTGTACCATCCTTGACCACTAATATCCTTTCCATTTACCAAATTACTCATGGGGCACAAGGTTAAATTCTTGAGTTCACTCCTGATTATGTCTATATTAGGGACATGGAGACTAGAGATGTCATATCTATGTGAGTTTTTGCTCATACATCACAATTGTATTCTTTTTTATATTTTGTTGATAACGATGATGATATTCATGTGTACCTAACCCTTTATCAAGGGTGAATAGTTTGTATGAGGACAACATTGGACACTTGAATCATTATGTTCTTGAGACAAGTGTTTAACTTCATATTCCTCCACCTCTTGTTTCTTTAGACATGAGCTCTACTATTCAGTAGAATGATCTTTATGCTTCAAATCTTGCAGTGTGGGATGAATTCCTAGATGCTCTTTTAGATGAGTCTCATAATGTAGATTTGGGTAATACATCTAAGGGGGTTTCTCTTCAAGATACTTCTTCACCTTCTTTGGAGATTGAATTTTCCAACTCTTCATGTTCTCTTAGTTTTTCATATCTCATAGGCTAGCTTGATGGTGTGACAAAATCTTTGAGCTTGGAGACACCTATTCAGTCTTTAGAGATGCATACATGGAGAAATTCTTCCTTCTTACTTTTTACATGGAATGGTTTCTTCATCATTTGATGTATTTATCTCTTCCTAAGGAGAGACATGTTTCTTGTAGGCATTGGATTATCTTTGTTTTTCATGTATTGTTCATCTACATTGGAGCTTCTTCATTACAGGGGTGATATCATGTCTCCTTATTTCCTCCCTATGGGGGGATCATTCTTTGTATATACATGATGTATGAAATTTTTGGGGGGTCTTGAGTACTCCATCCATCCATGCATCTTGTATTCATTTCTCTTTTTGGAGGAGGGTTTCTCTCTTTCTCCACTTTAAGATTTATTACATTTAATGTATTGCATTGCATATTGTACATGGGTTCCTAAAATGGCCTTGTAACTAGGACCCAACTTGCATTGTGATTTTAAGTGCATTCCCTTAAGTTGCACTTAAGGGGGGTGTTGGTGTAATTAAATATTCATTAATTACACTTAAGCTTAATTAAGATAATGAATTACATAGCAGTTTGTGATTGAGACACTCAGGAGTTTTCACCTCAATTAAACACATGGTGTAGGAGAATTTCACTCTAGGTGGTTATAGTTGTTATCTCAATCCACCTTTAGTGAACTTATCACATTATCATCCTCATCATTGCACATACTTCATTGCATAATGGAGGATGATTCACCTTTGGTGGACATGTGATTCCACCTTGTGTGGGTGATAGCTTATCTTCTCCTTATCATTATCTCTTATTACCTCTCCTATATAAGGAGGCCTATTATATACATTTCAAATCAATCCATTTGATGCCAATCAAGTACATTACCAATAATACCATTTTTTCATCTTCATGCAATTATCTTGTCAATCTCTTGTGGAAGTTATCTTGGTCTTTCATTTGATCCGATGGGTGTTGTAGAGTCACCTAAAACTCTAGCAATAATAATAATATTGATGAATTTTTTCAATGTTATTAAAATGGTTGATAATGCCATGATATGACACTAAGAGACTTGAAAATGTCAAAGATTAGATGATGTGAATGATAGTTTGACCTAGTACTAAGAGCCATGACAATACTAAGGTCAGATTAATAGGTTTGATAGATTGATATATTTCTAAAGCACTAAGAGATATCAAAAGGCCTAGGGTTGGACAAATGATGGTAGATTTGAGATTTTTGACATGTTTTGAGTTGATTAAGACTAATTTTGAGTGATTTTGGGTAGATTTGGGGTGGTTTTGAGTTGATTTGATATGGTTCCAGGTTGATTTGATATGATTTTGATGATGTTGAAATGGTTCCAAAATGATCTATAATTGACATGAAAGAGGATACAAATGATGAAGAATATTATTGAGATATAATCAATTTGACCAAAAGATCAAAATTGGTGTAATGAGAAAATAGGATGAGTTAGTATGAAAATGTGATTAAACCATAGACATGAACCATTTTTGGGTGTCTACATCTTGCCTATCTTTGATATGATATGGTTTAGAGTGTTGTGTTAAAGAAAATTGGAAAAAAAGAAATGAAAATATGCTCTAGTAGGGGTGGTGTATATGGGTGTCCCCTTGAGAAATTGACCAACATGGGCATATGATAGGTCAATTTGTTGACAATAAGAAGACAAAGCCATAGCAACTAACGAATCACAAATTGGAGCTAAAATATGAATGTTATGGGGTCAAAGTGAAAAAAGGCATCATGAACAACATAGAAAGTGCCTCTTGCACATCCATCTAGGTAGAAGCACACTATAAAAGGTCTTTGAGGGGGTTTGAAAGTCATTTTCACCCTCACATTTGGCAAAAAAGAGCTTTGGAGCAAGTAGAATGGACCAGTTATCTAGGAAGAAACATCATGGCAAATAGGTGCCTAACTATAGATGACAGGTAGACACAAGACCTCTAGTGAGTATATCAAGGCTAGCTTTATGCTTTTTATGTTTTGGTATATTTTTCATGTATTTAGGAGTTAGTCAGGGGTCAAACAAGGGTCAAACAAGGTCTTAGGGCTAGTTTAGGGCATCAAAATGCACCAATTGTGCCCAAAATACATCCAAATATGTAGTGGGAAAACTTGGCATAACCAAGTGTGCACTAAGAACACTTGGCATGAGAAAGTGCACAATGGATGTAGTTGGGGGCCCCAACTACACCCTAAGATACTTTGGGGCTCCAAAAAGGATTCAGATGAGCCTAGATCGACCTAAAACTTGGGACACACTAGTAAAATAGTAGGATGATGTCATAAAAGGGTTAGGACTTAGCCAAACATGGCTAAAGTTGTCAAACTTGGTCAAACTTATGGCACATGTAGGTCAAACCAAGTCAGATGCTAACAGAGAGTGATGCAAAGGGCCAGAAAGAGAAAGAGGGAAAAAAAAACTTAAAATATCTTGAAACTTGGACCACATGCTCAAAAACTTAGGAAGAGTTCAAAAAATAGGTCAATTTAGGCCAACATTGTTGGAAAAATTTCAATCCTAGTCAAACCTAGATTAGATGGAAGAAAAATTTGATGGATGGATAGGCAGAGGGTCAAAATTATGCAAATGAGCTCGAAATGACCCAAAACTTAGTAGACATGTTCAAAACCTTATAAATAGTCCAAAACATTGGTCAACTTAGTCAACATTTTGTAGGTTTCCATAATAGATCAAGATAATCACACTACTATTCTACTAACAAGGGTACTATATCCATTTTGAGAACTATCTATTCCATTATGAAAATACATTTGAATTGTCAACCCAAGGACATAAGACTTGAAATGGGTTAGCACAATATGTGCACCAAGTTCCTTTGAGTCTTAACACCTATGTTGTAGGAAAGTAAAATGCATGAAAGGAATCTATACTATTGATATAGAATAGTAAACACACTTAGATTATCAACAGAGAACTATAGAAACTACAAAAAAGGGAATTCTAAACTAGTTAATAGTTCAAAAATCCACTATGAACATTTTCCACAAGTGCTGCAGGAACTTTCACATTAACTATGCTATAGGACTAATACAGTAAATCTATCTTAAATAGGAAATTGCAAGAAACAAGTCTACTCTACCTTAATCTACTCCACCTCCCAAGTGGACCCCCTTGGTTGGTCTCAACTAACTAAGAACACAACAAGTAATCCAAAATCACTCTCTCATTAGAATTCTTCTTTTGTTACATGATTGAGTAATTTGTAGAGAATAAAGAAAACAACTTTAGAATCTCAAAATCCCCTCACTAACTCTGACTTTCCATATATATAGAGGATTGGAACTTATTACAAAACATAACATAAAAACTCATGAGAAAACATCATCAATAGAAAAAGGGCAAGATGTCAACCATGACTTTTAGAACATTGATTAAGCAACAAAATAACAGTTTGCAGATAATGTAACAAGTCAAGCTTTTTGAAATAAATCCTTTCACAAATGCAGATTATCACTTGGAACTTACCTACACTTCTCATGCTATGACCAGTCTTCATTACTCCTTTAATGTGGTGCTCACCACTCTTCACACCACTTCTACATTTTTTGAAGATTAGAAACATTCGAACACATACAACAACATTTCTACTCTCATTCAAATATTAAAACATAGCTTAAAATATTTATATGAAATACTACACTTTATATATAATATTAAGCAAGGTACATCATATCCACTATCCATAGGTTTAATAAGTTCTAGTTGCATTCAACATAAGTTCGCAAGACATTTAAAATAGATATTTTGGAAATTTTTTTCACATGGCTCAAAGAGTAAGTTTAGACTATATAAAAACTATATCAAATTTGAGACATTAATATGCATCATCATCTACCCCCCACTATACAAATTCTTGTCCTCAAGCATTGTACTTCTTTGCCATTGCTCTAAAATCTCCCACTATTGTCTTCCCCTATTTCCCACTTTTGAAGATGTAGAAGTACCCTTTGGATGATCTCCAATGCTCACCCAAGTGTTCTTCAACTAATGGACTAACCTAGTAGCATTGCTTACATACAAAGGAAAGAGAAGGGTAGGAGGTTGGAAGGTTAGTGGCATCCATAATTCTTTCCTGATTTGCCTTCTCAATTGCATGTATTTAGGTGCTCTATTTACTACTACCTCAAAATTAATAGGGTTGTATGGTTGAGCCTTCCTAAAAGATTTTGGCGATTGACTCCACCTATTTCTAAGCCCTACAATTACTCTCTATTGTGTAAAATTAGGAATTGTCTAATACTTTTTGTAAACATTTTCCCTTTCTTCAAAGACTTTCTCTTTGATTTCCAATTTTGGCCTTCCACAAGTTAATTTGAACCAATCTCTCAAATGGTCATAAAGCTTATGGGATTCAACCCACGGTGGCTCAATTTTTTTGAGGCCTCTATAAGTATCCAAATATCTATCATAATTGGTTTCATTGTGCATCCATGACATTAGAGCTCTTAAGTGAACATCCCCCCTATGTAGAGAAAGGGATTCCACTCTATTTCTTATGAAATTATGGATTCATGCAAATAGAGCTTACACAATAAGTTCACATGTTATAAAAATCTTGAGCATTCTTAAATTCACAATCAAGATTTCTCATTGTATCATCTGTTGGAATAATAGAAATGATTCTTTCAAAAACATAGCATACACCCTTGGGGGTGGTCTACAAGCCATAGCCTAATAACCTAGCTTCAAAGCCTTATTCATTTGTTGCTTCTACTTTTATAGTTTCTCCTTTAATGATTCAATTTCTTCATCTCTATCAAATATTTCCTTTTGCATCTGGTCTCTGTCTTGCTTCCACAAGGCTTTCTAAAAAATAAAATGATTGTATAGACCAAACAATATTGACTGAATTATTGATGATGAAAATTTTTTAGTTTTAGATTTCATCTTTTGTTTTCTGGTAGCTTGTTGGAAATACTAGGTGTACCAAGAAGATTTACAAGGTATAAGGGAGACATTGGAATATTTAGGGATTGATGGCATGACAAGTTTGTCATTGCTAGGTGTTTTTTCTAGAACAATAGTAGGATTTGATTTGCACATTTCTTGATTCTCTTGTGGTGTCTTTTTGACAGACTCAACTTCATGTGTTTCTACATTTTAGGGCTCTACTTGCATAGGAGAATCATCTGGGACATTTTCAACTACTAACTCTATTTGAGATTTTAAAATTGGGGCATTTAGTTTTTCAATAGAATCTAGAGATACTCAACCTCACATACAAGGGCTTCTACATATAGGAACTTCTTCAACTTTGACCACTCTATGTGTCCATTTTGGTTTAGGCATGACTGGAGTGGATGTTGCAGGATTAGTTGCTATAGGCACATACCTCTTTCTTTTTGTTACCCCAATAGAGGATTTTTGCACTTCTCTTTCAAAGTTAGGGCTAACCTTATTCTTGCATTTACCCCTAGAAGAGCTTGACATATCATCCTCTAAATTAGGCTTAGTAGACTTATCAGGAGAGGGTTTTTTTTTCTTCCTAGCTAGATTTTGAATTGGCTCTATGGTTTCTTCCTCATTTTTTAAGTTTTGAGGAGCAAGGTTGGCTTGTGGCTATAAGGTCTTGGATTCAACAAATTCTACCTATGAAATAGAGGAAGAATCCTTAAGAGATCTTTCAACTAGAAGTTTAATGAGGGCATGATGGGAAATATAATTTGGCTTTCCTTTTTGAGTTTCCTCAGCACTAATACACAACATATTGTATAGAAAGTTGGGAATATTTACTTGCATGTTATGCCTTATGCAACTAAGAAATTTAAAATGATGAGCATGTAAGTTCAAAAACCTACCTTCATAGGTTAAATATCTAATAATGTGGGTTGCTAGCTCTAGATATGGAGGTGGAAGATAAAGTCTCTTACACCCTTGTTTTGTAATGTCTAGTTGAGGGTCACCTTGCTAAGTGAACTATGTCCTTGAAGATCTAGCATCATGCTCATTTGGATAATGTTCCCTAATTTTTGGTAATCCTATAACATCTACTATCCTTTCCTTGGTAGCAACCACTCTTAATCCCCAAACTAAAGCTTCTCTTTTATCAAATGTTGTCATGAACTCCATTGCCACTTCTTCATTAAATTCTATTAATTGTAAGAAATAATCAAGCCATCCACAAGCATAGAATTGTTGAACTGCTTCAATGTCTGCGAGTAAAATATTATGAATGACTAGCTCATACCTCTTTAACTATCCTCCCATCTTCAAAATGTTTGGCTTCTACTCTTGCTATTGTGAATTTTTTTTGTCCCTCTTACCTCTACAAATTTTCTATTTCTTTGAACTTCAAAACTAATCTTAAAAAAATGTTGTATGCTATTACCACTTCCCATAATCAATACCCCTTTATTTATAGCATGTATAATAATGATACATTAATGATGGAGTACATTGAGGCTTTAACTATAGATGTTCCCATAATAGCTCTTAGTCCTTTCAATCATGCCAAGTACAAGAGATCTTTTTCCAAAAATCATAATAAAAGTATGACAGATACAGAAAGATTTTTAAAATTAATGAAATGAAAACTATTAGACTACCACCAAAGTACATTCTTTAATGTACACATTACTAGGATAATTTTGAGGTGACATTTGGAAATTACTACATTTTCATGGCCCTAAACTAAAATTTTACAAGTGTCCTCACTTTAAAATTTTGGCATGGGAAGTAGAAATTGGCTTAAGTTTTATATGATATATATAATGCAGTATTAGATATAAATATCAAAACCTATATTCTAGAAATGAATAAAGAGTAAAAGAAATTGTTATACCTAAAAATTTGAGATTGTACATCTACATGCAAGTTGATGAGGTGGTGAAGGCTGATGATCATAGAAAGTGTTGATGGTTTTATTTATTAAAAGTAAGAAAAATAGAGTGTGGGTGATGTGGAATGTAGGTGGATGGTAGATAAAGAAATGAGATGGGTTGATATGAAGAAAGAGAAAATTGAATGGAAGAATGGAACTTCATATTTAAATGAGGTTTTATTATGAAGATTTCTAAAATTCTATCATTGCATGGCTGCAAGAAGAAGATTTTCATCTTTTGCTGCAAGAACTATGTTTAGAAGAGCTGGTGCACTGGTAGGTTGGAATTGCTATAGGAATTGTGCTTTAGTCTATGGCTTATGATAGAGATGCAACCTATGGCCATTTACAAGTAACTTCAACTAAACAAGATCAATGGTTGTTAGTTGCACTACGCCATTGTCAAATACATGTTGAATTTCATAAGGCCCTAACCATCGAGTCTACAATTTCCCTAGATTCTCTTTGAAGTGAGAATCATAGAGGAGGGCCCAATCTCCTACTTAGAATTTTTTATTCTTGATATGTGCTTCATGCCACTACTTCTACTACTATTGAATAATTTCTATTCTTTCTAAAGCTCTCTTTTATATTTCATCCAGTGAATTCAAGTGGAGGAGTCTCTCTTGTTGTGCTACAGGAAGATTGATGTTCAATTCTAAAGCAGTGCACAATGTCTGTGTTCAAATTCAATGGGCAATATTTTTACTTTACCATAGACAGCTCAAATGGAGTAAATCCAAATTTTGTCTTCTATTTGGTCTAGCATACCCAAATAGCTTCAGTTAATCTACTTGTCCAATCCTTGTTGTGTATGTGTACTATTTTTGTTAGAATGGCTTCAAGTTCTCTACTGGTAATCTCTGCTTTCCCATTTGCTTGAGGGTGATAAGGATTGGATTTATGGTGCCATATGTTGTACTCCTTCATAACCTCAGTGATCAAATTTGATGTAAATTGAGCTCCTTGATCTGTGACAATTTCTCTGGGCACTCCATAATGGGTAAATATTTCTTCATATAGGAACTTGGCTACTTTCTCATCTCTAGCATTTTTCATTTCCCTAACTTCCACCCATTTAGTTACATAATCTGTACATAATAAGATGTAGGATTTTTCACTTTATGGTGGGTCACTTGGACCTATGAAATCCATGCCCCACTTATCAAAAGGTGTGACCACAACCTATAAAGTGAGTGGCATCTCATCAATTTTCGTTGGTCAACCCATCCTTTGGCATTTGTCACAATTAGTTGTATATGTCATTGCATCCTTATGTAGGGTTGGCCAATAGCATCCTACTATAAGTATCTTCAGTGTTATTCTTTTCCTTGCAAAATTGCCTCCACATGGTTCATCATGACAATCATGTAGTATATCATATATCTCATCTTCCATGACACACCTCCTCATGACTTGATCTAGCCCTACATAGAAGAGATTGTTATATATCCAAGAATATTAAAAAAATTTCTTTGCTAACTTTCTCTCTTATTTATAAGAGAAGTGTGGGGGCAGTCTATTTGCAACAAGATAATTTGCAATGTATGGGTTTCTATATGGAACAAGTGCTCATCTAGAAAGGTGTCCTTAGTTAGAGTTGGATCTTCATTAGCAATGGTCAATCTAGAAAAATAATCTACAACTATATTGGATTTTCCTAGCTTATCAATAATGGTAATATCAAATTCTTGTAACAAGGACCATCTTGCCAATCTACCAATGACAACTGGTTTGTTCATTAAATACCTTATAGCTAAGTGATCAATATGAACAAAAATAGGATATCTAGTCATATAATGTTTGAATTTGTTCAATGCATAGACTATAGCTAAAAGTTATTTTTCTATTACTATGTAATTTAGCTTAGGTCCATGAAGGCTTTTACTAATATAGTAGATGGAATTCTCAAGATTAGCAGGCCTTTTTCCTAATACAGCTCCTACAACATAGTTTGATGCATTAGTATGAATATGAGATGGAATTGACCAATGTGGTCCTTGTAAAACTAGTGCCATGGTGAGAATTTTTTTAAGCCACAAGAAGGCTTCATTACATTCAGGTGCCCAAATAAATCTAGCTTCCTTAGTTAACAATGTGTACAAAGTTATTCAAGGTCCAAATGTCCAATTAAAACTTTTTCAATCAAGTAAAGTGAGCCTATAAAATTGTTTATGCATCCAAGCTTAAACTTCCCTACTTAGAAAGTTATTGCAAATCAACATGCAGGCATAAAACATGAATGATCAACACATAACACAATGATTTATGTGGAAACTCAATTTGGAAAAAATGATTAGTAACATGCTACTCAATTCTCACTCTTATGAAGTGATGCCCTATGAAAGGCCTACCCTATTAAAGGCTACAACACACTATTAAATGTGACCTAATTAAAGGATTTACCCACCCTGTTAGAAGTGGGTCTAGTTAGAGGACTTTAGAACATTCACTTGGAATGCCACCCTATTAAAGGATTTACAAATGGTTGTTAAACTAACCTAAGTCCATAGGATTTTACCCTAGCTTGCACAATTTTTAGAGAGTAACAACAAGGGCTTTTGATCTAATACAACTCACAACTTGAATTATAGATTTTAGATCATAGTTCAACTCTTCACAATTTATCTAGCTTTCAGTCTCTATAGCTCTGATAGTTTGTTCTCTTTTCAAGCTTCATCTCCTTGAGTCTTCATGCTTGATGTACCAATGCAATCTTCTTTCTAACCACTCATCAAATTAGAGTCTATGTGCTCTATTCTTCCTTCTCCTCTTGATGTATTCTCCTTGACACCTTTCAACCACTTCACAATTTGGTACCCCCACTACTCTTGCTTCTTGGCCTGTGACTCCTTAAATAGAAGTCTAAAATTGCTTTTCCTGCTTGATTCTTCCCTCCTTCAATTTTAGTTTGAATGAATTAGTTAGGATTCATTGAATCTAACCCATATCTTGTTTCACCTAGAAACATCATGAAGAATCCTCTTGAATTTTCTCAAAAATGGTTTACATAAACATTTGTGCCTCCAACTCATCATCCTTATCCTCCAACTGGTTCACAAAATTTAAGGTAACAAACTTGTTAGCTCAGATTTGGAGAATCTTTGACTTTTTCAATAATGTAGTAGCTCAACACTATTGAAATTCTAGTGCTCGGCACATACTATGTTACTCAGCATCAACTATGTTTTACTAATGCTCAACACCTACTTTGGATTCACTCACATCCACTAAGTTTTACTAATGCTCGACACCTATTAATTTTCTTAGCACCTAAATACACTTGGCTCCTTTTGTATCACTTGGCACACACTAGATTTTGCTTTTTCTTAACTGAAAATCTACTTGACTCAAAGTAGCTTGCTCAGCACTCACTAATGCACTTAGTTAAGCTTTATAAGCATCCTTGTTACAACTTATTCTTCCAGTGTTTCTAAGTGTAGCCAACCTCTATATCTTCAAGTATGTTATCAATACATCATTTTAGCATTGTCTTATAAGAAATTGTGATAGTGATAGTATGTTATCAATTGTCATTCTAGAAAATAGCAAGTTTGACATCAATTGCAAAACAATGATTGAAAACATTCTTCATCAACAATCTTCCTTCTTTGCAATAATCTCCCTTTGTGATAGAATTAATTTTCAATCAAATTTCCAACAATCTCCCTCTTTGGCATTGATGGCAAACCAAATTGATCAACCAAGTTAACAAAATTCTAACTAGGTTAAAATAGTAAATCAAATGCCAAAAAGAGAATTTTATTCAAAACTATTCATTTTATTAGTAGCATAAACTATCTTATGACTTCCTCTAAATTCTTTTGCTAAAAAACTATCTATACTATTTTCTCCCTCTGAGCTATTTTTTCCTTTTATTTCCTGACTACAAATATTACAATCTCCCTCTATATGAATTGATTAGTTCTACTCTACTACTTCTCCCTCTACATACATTGATCATCTTATATTGTTCTAGTATCAGCTACTTCTTCCTCTATCCATTTGATCCTATAGATTTGATCAGTTTCTTATTACTTCTCCCTCTTTGAAAACAATGTCAAAGATGTACTATTTTAGCATATTAACATGCAAGTGTAGCATTTGCAAGTACTCCAATTTCTCCCTCTCTCACCTTGCTTGTGACTGATTTGGAACTTCAACACTTTGATTACTTCAGGCATGATCCTAAAGTAAACATCCTCTACATCAATTTGTATTATGCCAACAATCAACTCATTTGATGCAGGGTGGTCTTGCTTTTTCTCAAATAGCCTCTAATAGTAGTATCACCCCTAACTTACCTCTAAGATACTCAAAATAATCTTTAGGTAGTGCTTTTGTAAAAATTTCAGCAATTTGTTCCTTTGAGCTGACATATTTCATCCTTGTTTATCTTCCACCAATTCCCTTACATAGTGATACTTGACTGCAATATGCTTTATTTTGGCATGCATCATAGGATTCTTTGATATGTTGATGGCACTTGTATTATCACAATAGATTATCATAGATTCAATTACCTCTTCTTTCATACCTTTCAATAGATGTTTGATCCATACAATATTAGTGCAATTTATAGCAGTAGCAACATATTCAACTTTTGTTATGGACTATGAGGTACAACTTTTCTTTTTGTTGGTCCAAGTAATCAATCTTTTTCTTAAAAAAAGTGCTCCTCCACTGGTGCTCTTTCTGTCATTAATATTACCTCCCCAGTCTGCATCAGTGTAGGCTTTAAATTCAAACTTTTCACTCCTCTTGTAGTATAAACCAAGTTCATCAGTTCCTTTGAAGTACCTCGGTATTCTTTTTACTACCATCAGATGATTTTCTCTTGGGTTAGCAAAAAATCTTGCCACTATTCCAATAGCTAATGCAATGTTTGGTTTGCTATGCACAACATACTACAACTTTCCAAATTGATCTATACATTATCTAATTCAATTTAGCTCACTCATCATTCTTGGATAACTTATGTCCTATTACCATTGGTGTAGTGATTGGTTTTGAATCTTCTAATCCAAATGTCTTGAGTATCTCCTTGATGCATTTTGATTGGGTCAAAAATATGCCATGCTTTAGTTGATGTACTTGCAATCCAACAAAGAATTTAATTTTTCCTAACATTGACATCTCAAACTCATGTTTCATTTGATTAGAAAAATCTTTGCATAGAGCATCTTTTCCTCCAAATATTATATCATCAACAAAGATTTTAGCTATCAAAATGTCTTTACCTTTTTCTACCTTGATGCATAGGTTGTGGTTGTCATCTTTTCTCTCAAATCCTATCTTCACAAGGTATTTACACAGTCTTTCATACCATGCTCTAGTTGCTTGCTTCAAACCATAGAGTGATTTATGTAGTTTGCAAACCATATCCTTGTTGTTGTCATCAATAAATCCCTCTAGTTGTTCTATGTAGACTTCCTCTTCTAGTATTCCATTCATAAAAGTAGACTTTAAATCCATCTCATAAACTTTGAAACCTTTATAAGTAACATATGCAAGTAGTGTTCTTACTCCTTCCATTCTTGCAATAGGGGCAAATGTTTCCCCATAATCTAGTTCTTCTTCTTGTGCATAGCCTTTGCAGACTAGTTTGGCCTTGTTTCTTGTTATCTCACCATTCTTATCAAGTTTGTTCCTTGAGACCCATTTTGTACCAATTACATTTTTATCAGCTACTCCTTGAACTAGGTTCTAGGCTTTGTTCTTCTCAATCTAATCTATCTCCTTTTCCATAGCTTTATGCCAATTATCATCTTGGAGTGCATCTTTCACTATTTTGGGCTCAATCTTGCTTAGTAGACATGATTCATTCCTTAGTTTGTTTCTTGTCATTGGTCCAGCTTCCTTGTCTCCAATGATTTGTTCTACAAGGTGATATCTTTGCACATACTTGGATAGTCTTGGTTCTATCCTTCTTTCCATGTTTGACCCTTCAGCTTCAAAGTCACTTTACACATCTTTGTCTGGTATTTCATTATCTCTTCCATGTGTACTAATTTCAAAATTAGAATGTGCATTTTCTTCATTCTACAACTCAACTTCTAAATGCAACCTAACATTTACTGGTTGTGACTCAGTTGATATGGAAATTTGTTTCTAATTCCCAACTTGATTGGTAGCATCATCTTTAGTAGTCATTCCCCCATAGAAGTATAAAAAAGATCTATACTCTTCTAGTTTCTTGGATTCATCAACTTGGACTTGTGCATGCTCATCAAAATTTATAGTTGCACTCTCCACAATATTGTTAGTGTTAGTATTCAAACACTTATATGCTTTACTTCTAGTGGAGTATCCAAGGAATATGCCTTCATCACTTTTTACATCTAACTTGCCATTTCTAGTATCTTTAAGAATTTAGCATTTACAACCAAACACTTTGAAATTTTTTACATTGGGTGAGTGACCATACCATAGTTCAAAAGGTGTTGCATTTGTACCTTTCTTGACTTGTACTCGATTCAAGGTGTAAACAATAGTACTTACAACTTCTCTCTAGTACTTTAGAGCAACATTTTTCTCCATCATTAATATTTTGGCATAGTCTATTACTGATCTATTTCTTATTTTTGCAATCCCATTCTATGGGGAAGTTCTTCATGCTAATGTTTGTCTTTTGATTCCCTTATCATTGCAAAATGTCTCAAATTCTTTTGATGTAAGCTCTCCTCCTTTGTCTAATCTTAGGTACTTTAGACTCTTTCCTATTTCCTTCTCAACCTTGGCCAAATATCACTTAAACATTAGAAATGCATCAAATTTTTGCTTTAAGAACATGGTAGTCATCATCCTAGTGTAGTCATCCATGAATAACATTATGTATTTGTCTCATTGGTAGCTTTGCACTTCTATTGGGCCACATAAGTCAATATGCACTAACTCTAGTACTTATTTGGAAGTGTAGTCTTTGCTTTTGAAACTTGACTTGGTCATCTTTCCTAGTTGACATTGTTTGTGCATTTTATTTTCAAGCTTCTTCAGCTTAGGCCAACCTCTGACTTTCTTATTTTTGCTAATGCTAATTAGATTATCAAAGTTAACATGACATAGCCTTTTATTCCATAACCAAACATCATCAAGTCTAACAATAAGACATGTTGCATCTTCCATATCTAGGTAAAACAAATTACTCCTAGTTTGTTCACCTTTTTCTATCAGATTTCCATCAGTATCATAGATTTTGGTAGTTTTATTTCCAAATTCTACTTTGCAACCTACATTGCCTAACTATGATACACTCAACAAATTTTAATTCAATCCTTCAATATAGTATGCATTACCACATGAAATTTTTTGTGTAAGTTTAATAGAACCTTTTCCTTTGATTTAATCATTTCGAAATCTAACACTATTTCCATCATATTGAGTAAAGGTAATAAACTTACTTTTATCTCCTATCATGTGATGTGAGCATCCAATTTCTATGATGCATTTGTCATTCTTGTTTAGATAGGTTACTAGTGTTTTTGCCTCATCATCATCTAACTCATCCTTCATGGCTACATAGACTACTTCATCATCATTCTCATCAAAATCTTCTTGAACAATGTAGCATCTTTTGCCTTTGTCCTTGTAATCTATGTTATCATCTTCTCTTTTGTCCTTGTACTTGTTTCCTTCTTTTTACTTCTTCTTATGTGTACACCTTGTAGTAATATGTCCTAATTCATTACAATTAAAATAAATGATAGGCAGGTTACCTTTGAATTTACCTTTGCCTCTATGAAATCTTCTAGCCAATAATGCTTCTAATTGTTCCACATCTTCCTCATCTGCATTGTTGCCACTAGATGTATGTTTTCCTTTTCTACTCTTCTTCTTTGATTTCACCTCCTTAGTATCTTTTAATGATAGCTTAGCCTTGAAAGAAGATTCAAGATTCTCAGGTCTGTAGTTATCATAATTGGACAACTCAAAAGAAATGAGTCTCCCTGTTATTCCTTCAAAGGTTAACTAATTTCCTAGGACACATATTAGCTCTTGGATGGCTGAAACTCTAATAGAATAGATGGGGAGAAAAGTTCTTAAGTATTTTCTATTAACAGTGTCATCTTCCAAATGACCACCCAAACTTCTTATTGCACTTACCACTTCTTTCATTATAGAGGCATATTGAGCATCATTCTCACCTTCCTCCATTTTCATGTAATCAAAATTTCCTCTACGGCTTTCTCTTTTTTCTCTTTGAACATTTTGATCTCCTCCATATATATATACTAAGTCTTTCCACATCTTGAATGTAGAATCACAATCTTTGATGTCATCAAATTCAACATAATTGAGTGCAGAGGCAATCTCTAGCATTTCCTGATTATGCTCCTTCCTTTTGTTCAAATCATTTGTAGTAAGGGCTTTAGTTGGATCTACATGTTCCACTTCAATTGAGGTTTTTTCATAATCATCTATTGATCCAAGGTGCATTTTCATTAGGCTTTTCCATGCAGTGAAGTTATCTCTATTGAGCTTGAGAACTTCTCTCTTGGACATCTTGATCTTCCCGCTTCTAGTACCGTTAAACTAAATCAGCAGATGGCTCTGATACCAATTTTTATAAATGCTTTAGAATAAATAAGATGGGGGCTGAATTATTTATTCAAGGTCCAAATGTCCAATTAAAACTTTTTCATCAAGTAAAGTGAGCCTATAAAACTATTCATGCATCCAAGCTTAAACTTTCCTACTTAGCAAGTTATTATAAATCAACATGCAAGCATAAAACATGAAAGATGAACACATAAAAGAGCAATTTATGTGGAAACTCAATTTGATAAAAACCACTAGTAACATGCTACTCAATTCTCACTCTTTTGAAGTGATGCCCTGTGAAAGGCATGCTGTGTTAAAGGTTACAACACACTATTAAATGTGACTTGGTTAAAAGATTTATCCACCTAGTTAGAAGTGGGTCTAGTTAGAGGACTTTAGAACATTCACTTAAAATGCCACCCTATTAAAGGATTTACAAATGGTTGTTAAACCAACCTATTTCCATAGGATTTTACCCTAGCTTGCACAATCATTAAAGAGTAGCTTTTGACCTGATATAACTCACAACTTAACTTTCAGATTTTAGATCACAGTTGAACTCTTCACAAGTTTCCTAGCTTTTAGTCCCTGTAGCTTTGACAGCTTGTTCTCCTTTCAAGGTTCATCTCCTTGAGTCTTCATGCTCAATGTGCCAATGCAATCTTCTTTCTGACCACTTATTGAAGCAGAGTCTCTATGCTCTATTCTTCCTTCTCCTCTTGATGTCTTCTCCTTGACACCTTTCAACCACTTCAAAATTTGGCACCCCCCTACTCTTACTTCTTGGCCTATGACTCCTTAAATAGAAGTTTGGAATTGCTTTTCCTGCTTGATTTTTCTTTAATTTTAGTTCAAATGGATTAGGTAGGATTCATTGAATCTAACCCATATCTTGTTTCATCTAGAAACATCATGAAGAATCCTCTTGAATTCACTCAAAAATGGTTTACATAAAAAAATTTTGCCTCTAGCTCATCATCCTTATTCTCCAACTGGTTCACAAAATTCAAGGTAACAAACTTGTCGGCTTAGATTTGGTGAATCTTTGACTTTTCCAATAATATAGTAGCTCAACACTATTGAAATTTTGGTGCTTGACACATATCATGTTACTCAACATCAACTATGTTTTTCTAATGCTCAACACCTACTATGGATTCACTTGGAATCCACTAAGTTTTACTGATGCTCAACACCTATTACTTTGCTCGATACCTAAACATGCTTGGCTCATTTTGTATCACTTGGCACACACTAGATTTTTCTTTTGCTCAACACTAACTGAAGATCTGCTTGACTCAAACTAGCTTGCTCGGCACTCACTAATGAACTTAGTTATATTTTTTAGACATCCTTGTTACAAATTATTCTTTCAGCATTTCTAAGTGTGGCCAATCCCTGTATCTTCAAGTATTTTATCAATATATAATTTTACCATTGTCTTAACTAAACCTTTGTATTTCATTACAAAACCATAACTCAACCTTTCCCTTAGGTGCCATTGTTACATCTTGTTGATTAAATCATCTTCATCAATCAACTAAGTGATAGTACTTGGATCTTATAAGCAATTTTTATTCTAGCAAATAGTAGGTTTGACATCAATGAAAAAATAATGATTGAAAACAATTTTCATCAACCATCTTCCTTCTTTGCAACAATCTCCCTTCTTGATAGTATTCATTTTCAATTAGATTTCCAACATATAAAGGACTAGCTATTTTACTGAAGTCTTTTATGGAATGTCTATAATATCTAGCATGACCTAAAAAAGATCTTACATCTTTCAGTTTTGTAGGTATGGGTAGTGTTAGAATTACCTCTATTTTAGTTGGATTCACTTGTATTCCTGCAATTGATATGAAATGACCAAGTACCACTCCTTCTTGCATGAGCATGAAACATTTTTCACTATTAAGTGCTAGATTATGTTCTTTACACCAGATAAGAACCTTTTCAAGATTTATCATAGCTTCTTCAAAGGTGACTCCAAATGTTGTGAAATCATCCATATATATTTCCATACAATCATGTGATAAATCAGCAAAAATGTTGATAATAGCTTGTTGGAATGTTGCAGGAGCATTACATAGGCCAAATGGAAAAACAAAATATGCAAAAGTACCCAATGGGCATGTAAATGTGGTTTTGTCTTGGTCTTCATGAGCAATACTTATTTGATTATAACCACTGTACCCATCTAGAAAAGAGAAATACTTCTTTCTAGCTAAAGTGTCTAGAACTTGATCTATGAATGGTAAAGGAAAGTGATACTTTTTGGTTGCCTTATCCAATTCTCCATAATCTACACAAATCCTCCATTTCCCTCCCGTTTTAGGCACTATGACCAAGGGTGACACCAATCTACTATTAGATGTAGGATAAATAAAACCAACACCAAGCAATTTTTGTAATTTAGTTTTAACGATTTCTCTAATGGTTGGATTAATCCCCCTTTGGGGTTGATGGAGCAACAAGCACCCTTCATTGATGTATATTCTATGAGTACATAATGTAAGACTCAAACCTTTTATATCCCCATAGTCCCATGCAAAAGCCTTTTCATATTTTTGAAGTAGCTCTATTAACTATTTTATTTGTGAGGAAGATAATTTGGGATTGACGTGAAGATTATGACCTTTTGATAGCTCAATAGTAGTGGTAGACTCAATTATAGCAGCTTCAGAGATTGGACTTGTATTTAATTCACATGGTAAGAGTTGATGAATAATGTCTAGTTCTTTGAGTAGAATACAATTCTCATTACATTCCTCATATGTGGGTAACTCTAACATGGAACTATCAGATACATCTTTTCCTACCACAAAATTGTTAGCAAGAATACTCTAAATTACTAAATCCTCTTCCTATAGCTTTAGGAAAGATTTTCTATGTAACATCATAAGTTGTGCTATAGAGTTTAACTCTTCTTCTTCATCCCCTAAATGTAGCTAGATAGATGTGCTTAAATCCGGTTGTGGTTGTGCTGGAGGATATAAATCAAACTTCTTTGTTGCTTGACCATTAGATATGGTCATATTCCCTGACCTACAACTTATATTTGCATCAGTTGTAGCTCACCATGGTCATCTTAGAATAATAAGGTAACTAGATAAATTGACTTTGGGAGACAAAATCATGAAATCTATAGGGTACTCTAGAGAGTCTAAGGTTACAACTATATTTTCTATCATCCCATCAAGAGTGACAGTAGAACTATCTACAAGTTATAGAATTGTTGGAGTAGCCCTTAATCCTTCTACTTTCAACTTCTTCATAGTATACTTGGTCATCACATTTATAGCAGAACCAATATCAATTAAAGCATTTTTAATAGACTGGCCATTTATATTAACATTCACAACTGGACTACCTAGATCATAATATTTAGAAATGATCAATTTTCCTAAAATTATGTTAGACAATTGTTGTACAACATGGACTGTAGTTGGGTCCTTTTTCTTCCTTCCATGCTTCTTTAAGCAGGCTTCTCTAATGGCTTTTCCATAGATAGGAACATCTTTAATAGCTTGGAATAGGGGTATTTGGACATGCATGTTCTAAACTAATCAACAATATCAAAAGACTATTCCTCTATTTGTACAGGTTTACTTTGTACAAGCTTCTCTAGAAAAGGGGGTTCAACTATTGGCTAGGCTTGAACTGAAATAGTGACATTAGTTGGGTCAATCTCTTTAGAAACTAGGGATTCTAATGATATAGGAGTATCTAGTATTTTAGTTATAAGAGGTAGTTTAGTCACTAGTATGGTTGTGCCAAATCTCAAATGTATATTTGCAACATTTAGAGTGTAAGCAAGATATTGCTAAGCATCCGTAGGGTACATGGGTTGTTGTGACTACTAGTTATTTGGATTTGGCTGAGGTTGTGTAGGTAAATAGGTTTTCTTTTGAGGTCCAAGACTCATAGGTGGTGGCATTAGTGTAGGTTGTTGGACTAGAGGTAGTAATTATGGATTACTAGTATTTTGGCTAGGCCACTGTTGAGGTCCTCTCCATTGATTTGTAGACTGCCAATTCCCCTAGGGTGGTTGTCATTGGTTCTGTTGATTTGGCCATTGATTAATATTCTATTGGTTTGGCCAAGAAGGTTTGGAATTTTAAGGTCATTGAGGTTGTTGTGGATTATTTTTCCAAGCATTATTCCAATTAGGTTGACTATATTATGGAGGATCTTGGGTATTATGGTTTTGCCATTGATTACCATATAGATTTGAACTTTGCAAAGGGTATTGAGGCATACCTTAACATTGGGCCCATAGCTAGTACTAAGCAACAAATAATACTTTCTCATCATCTCCATCTATTTTGATGTACTCAATTGGAAGATGTTAGTTTTCCATGGTAGCAACTAGTTTGCATTGGCAATCTTTCTTCTACTTTCGGCAATGGGGGTAGTACTCAGCTAATTATACTTCAGCTTCTGCATATTTCTTCTTTCTAGTCATTATGTTGAGATGTGTAGCAACATCATTTATAATGTCCTTCTTATATCTCAAGTTTTGAAATACCCTAACTGATTCATTGAATAGTTATAGTCTGGTGACCTTTTCCTTTCTTCATAGTTGATCTTTAGTAATTAAGATAAATTTTCTTGAGGTCATCCTAGGAAGATTGATATGCATCTCCTCTAATGATCAAGTCTAATGCTTCTAGACAACTATCATTCACACCTCTCAAGAAGACTAGCTTTGGTGAATCCTCAAACAACACATGTTGAGGGTTCTTCTATAGTGTATACAAGAAATGTGAAACATAGTCTTCCAATGTTTCTTCCTCCTTTTGTGATATTCAAAAAATATCATCTCCCCCTAAATCATTTGCTTTACAATACTCTTTTTATTTTTCTAGAAATAGAGTTTGCATTTCATCCCATGTACCTATTGCATTGGCTCCTAAACCCATGAACCATCGTAAAACTAACTCTTTTAGTATTGATAGAAATAATTTGAGCTTATGGGCATTAGTGTTGTAGTCAAAGCTATGATAGAGTATTTCAAACTCAGACAAGAAAGTATCAGGATCTTCATTTGCAAGGCCATAAAACTTTGGAAGAGCATGTGGAGGTATATTTTTAAGATTAGCATTGGTTACAAGGCTTAGGATAAGAAATGAAAAAGTGGGTTGCGCCATTACTGGAGGTATTTGATTATGAGGTTTCTATTGAAAAGGGATATTAGACACTATATTGTTAACAACTAGTGGATTTGGAGTAGTACTATCAAGAAAACTAGCAAAAAAATTAGCAAAAGGTTGAAGGCCACTTGTATCCAAAGGTTTGACCCTTGGGGCTGATTCTGTAGGAAGAATAGGGATTGCATCTGAAAAAGGCAAGTCTTCATTTAGATTAATAGGCTCCCATGGAAGAAATCTCCAATATTCATCTTGTGGTCTTCCTCTTCAATGCATGCAATTGAATTCGTGACTTGTGAATCAAGCACTCAATCTTGTGGCTTCTAACTAACACTCTAATCTAGAAACAAAGGACTCATGAAGGTTCCTAGTTTGACACCATCCCTGGAAATAGCTCCAAAAATGTAGGTTTCCATAATAGATCAAGATAATCATACTAATATTCCACTAACAAGGGTACTATATCCATTTTGAGAACTATCTATTCCATTATGAAAATATATTTGAATTGTCAACCCAAGGATGTAGGACTTGAAATGGGTCAGCATAGTATGTGTACCAAGCTCCTTTGAGTCTTAACACCTATGATGGAAGAAAGTAAAATGCATGAAAGGAATATGTACTATTGATACAAAATAGTAAACACACTTAGATTATCAACAGAGAATTGTAGAAACTACAAAAAAGGGAATTCTAAACTAGTTAACAATTCAAATATCCACTGCGATCATTTTCCACAAGTGTTGAAGGAACTTCCATAGTAACTATGATGTAGGACTAATATAGTAAATCTATCTTAAATAGGAAATTGCAAGAAATGAATCTACTCTACCTAAATATATTCCACCTCCCAAGTGGGCCCCCTTGGTTGGCTTCAACTAACTAAGAACACAACAAGTAATCCAAAATCACTCTCTCATTAGAATTCTTCTTTTGTTACATGACTGAGCAGTTTGTAGAGAAAAGAGAAAACAACTTTAGAATCTTAGAATCCCCTCAATAGCTCTAAATTTCTATATATATATATAGAAGATTGGAACTTATTACAAAACATAACATAAAAACTTGTGAGAAAACATCATTAGTAGAAAAAGGGTAGGATGTCAATCATGACTTTTAGAACATTGATTGAGCAATAGAATAATGGTCCACATATAATGTAACAAGTCAGCCTTTCTAAAATAACTCCTTTTACAGATGTGGATTATCACCTAGAATTGACCTGCACTTCTCATGCTATGACCAATCTTCATTACTCCTTCTTAATACAGTTCTCACCACTCTTCGTGCCACTTCTACATTTCCTAAAGATTAGAAACATTCAAACACATACAAAAAAAAATTCTACTCTTATTCAAATATTAAAACAAAGCTTAAAATATTTATATGAAATACTGCAATTTATATATAATATTAAGCAAGGTATGTCATATCCACTATCCATAGGTTTAATAGGTTCTAGTTGCATTCAGCATAAGTTCACAAGACATTTAAAATAGATATTTTGGAAATGTTTTTCACATGGCTCAAAGAGTAAATTTAGACTATATACAAACTATAGAAAATTTGAGACATTGATATGCCTCATCACATGCTTAGAAAAAGTCAACCTTAGTCAAACCAAAGTCAAACTAGAGTCAAACATGTTTTAAACTTGGGTACAAAGCCAATAAAGGTTGACATAGGCTACATGGTTATGTAGGATGATCTACCCCTATTACAAACAAGGGGGCACAGGCCTTAAAGCCTAATGCTACATCATCAGATGACTTCTACTAAGCAAGAGATCTTGGTAGAACTTGTCTTATATCATATCACATTCATGCCTGAGGTGAGAGATAACATGGCCCTACTTACAGTGCTAATGGAGAGGTGGCATTCAGAGACTAGTTATTTCCATATGTCGATGGGGGAGGTGATTGTGACCTTGGAGGATGTATGACACATCCTTAGGATTTTGATTCATGGAGACTTTGTTGTGTATGACCTAGCCACTAGGAAAGTGGCACTACACCAATTGTTTGGATGTGGAGATGCTAAGTTGGGGATGTAGGATTAGGTGATCAGATGGGAGTTATGGGTGGCACACCATGAGTGACTGATAGCTATAATCTATTGGGTTATGGGTAGAGTACTAATATCGGATAGGCATGGACATGGATTCCCCATCTAATGGGGTTGAGTGTTTGAGAGGATGGTCATGGATAGGACAATGTTTTCCTGGGGACTATGCATGTTGGGGATGTTGTACTTCTATCTACATAAGGTGGCATATAGAGGTGGACCGACATTTAGTACTAGAGGTATACTACTATAGATCTAGGTGTATAAGCACATTGTAGTATTAAGATGACTTGTAGAGAGAGAGAGAGAGAGAGAGAGAGACAGACAGAGAGAGAGAGAGAGAGAGAGAGAGAGAGAGAGAGAGAGAGAGAGAGAGAGAGAGAGAGACAGAGAGAGAGACAGAGAGACAGAGAGAGACAAAGAGACAGAGAGAACTAGTGGAGGATATGCCTTATTCATACAACTATAGAGGCATACTGTCATGGGGACCACTAGGGTACACTCAATTCTTTAGGCATCAGTTGGATACTATGACATAGATTATTTGGAGAGCATACATAGATTTCCCTAGGTGGGATGATGATGAGATCCACCTACCATACCATAGATAGGAGCATTATTTGATAGGGTGCACATTGAATGGTCACATATTGATAGAGATGTACCTACTAGAATGGGTATGCAGATAGTTTGGGGGGATACAAGAGGTGTCGATAGGTCTGGCATTATTTTCATGGTCCAAAGAAGAGATCTAGGAGTGGGGAGCACCTATTAGGACACAAGTGGCTTATGTACAATTAGAGGAGTTATAACTAGGGTGTGGTGAGTAGTAGTGAATATGGTAGATGCAAGTACAATAATTAAATATGATAGGTGGTTTGTGCAACATTCTCTAAGGCCATTGAAAAATCTAATAATAATGGTAACATGAGCAAGACCACAACAGAGTAGGGTGAGGAGGGGGATGCAGAGGAGGATGAGGAAGATGATAAGGAGGGAGGAGATGAGTGATGAGGAAGGAGGAGATAAGGATGATGATGGGGAGGATGGAGAGGATAGTGAGGCAAGGGATGATGATGTAGGGGATGATGATGAGGATGTTGAGGTAGAGGATGGTGATAAGGACAATGAGGTAGAGGATGAGGGAGATGGTGATGTGGAGGGTGGGAAATGGGGGTGGAGGTAGTGATGGGGATGGTGATGAGGGAGAGGATGGGGATGAGGATGATTATGAGGAGGATGGAGATGGTGACGATGAGGGAGGTTATTAGGATAACATAGGTGTGGATGCAACAACAATGGATGTCAAGGGGGGTCTAGTGGATTATGCTGGGGGGTTGCTAGTATTGGTACAAGTAGGGCCTAGCCAATTAGAGCTTATGAAGGTGCTCTGGATTTAGTTGGAATGGGTTGTAGTGGAGAGGGATGTAATGATAGTACGGAGAGATGTAGTGATAGCAGAGAGGGATCAAGCTATGGAATATATGGATTAGGCTATGGTAGAGAGGGATGTAACAATGCACAAGATAAAGAAAGTAGTGCAAGAGTCATAGGATTTTATTAGCAACATCAAAGATCCAAACTTGTGAGAGATGGCTATGATGATGACCAAGACACATATAGAGACATAGTACTAGAGGGATCATTATTATATGGTAGTGCAACTCAGGCAGAGGGTAGAGATCTTTCATGCATTGAGATCTCACTCATAGTGGACACATAGGAAACAGAGTAGTGCAAGGGTGATGGGACCAATGAGGCCACCATAGATAGTAGAGGCATCATCCTCGAGGCTAGATAGAGACTATGAGGTTAGGGATAGCATAGGTTGACACAAACATACTAATGTATAGAGGGGTTTCTCTATTTTTCTTTTGTTTTTGTATTATTCTCTTTCATGTTTCATGCCTATAGATAGTATTGATGTAAACCATGGCCATGTATTTCAATACCTTTTTGAAATATTTATGAGATGTACTAATGATATGATGACTATATGAGATGGATTATGCATATGTTTTATATGCTTTATATGGATACATTTATGCTTTTCTATGTGGACTTTGAGATGATGACATCATGCATTTATTTATGACATGTTATGCTTAGGAAATGGCATCCTTATTGTTGCCACATATTTTTCTCATGAATGAATGTCTAATGAAATGTAAATGATATGGAATGAATGCAAATAAAATGTAAAATGATATTAATGCCCTATTTATGCATGTATGTATTGCTTTAGGATTTTCTAGACTTTTGCCATATGTAGGAATGTAGGATAATGGTGATTTTGGTGTATCAGAGTATCAGACCATCGTGGAAGATGAAGTGAATGTCAAAGGATAGAAGACATGAGACAAGGAATAGTTAGTATGAGGTGAGGACTTTTGCTTTCATAAAGTGCACTATTGTTATTAGAGTTTTATCTTGATATGGTAGACATAATATAATACATCATGGCATAAAGGGCCATAACACAAATGCAAACCTTTTGCGCAAGGAAGCATGATGTAGAAAAAATGACCTTGTCCTTCATGAGGCATATATACATGCCCCAGACTCTCAAAGGTACATGTTTAATAGACAGAAAGATAAAATATGACCATGATCCATCTTGACCACTCTCATAGATTAGTTTATATCATTCAATGTCATAGGAACATGATCAAAGAAAAACAAAGCAAAAATAAATCTCTCACTAAACAAAATGAGCCAATAGCTATTCTTGTCGATTATTACTTGCTTTTTAGTGTTTTAGGTTTGTAGATAGTGTTTGATAGGTTAATCATGTGATAGCTTTGTTTTTTGATTCAGTTGATAGGTGCATAGTGACACATTGGATTTATTGTTGGTTCACATTGCTCAAATAGTGTGATTATCATTCAAGTGTAGTGCTTTGAGTTTCAGTCTGTAAAAGTGCAAGAGTTTAAGCAGAAGGGGTGATTATCCACACTGAGTGTTTTCAAGTTTTATTACAAATTTTTAGTGGGTTTTGTGATTTTTATAGTTTTCGAGGATATTTTATGTTTTTGTGTGACTCATTTCTTCAAGACATTTTACAATTTTTAGTGTTTGTTTTAGCACTATTGAGTTGTCATTTTGAACAATTCTTAATGGAAGGAATCCATTCAAACTCCTCCCTTGAAAATTTAATCCAAGGATCAACTCCAAGGTTTTGGGTGATCTTGCAACCTACTAGAATTCATTCAATTGAAGATAAATGTGAATGTTCATTAGGAGGCCTTTGCTGGTTCTAAACGATTTGGATAAGATTTTGAATTTGCTTGCTATCTCAAAAGAATAACCACAAAAGAAATAAATATATTTCTATAATTTTTTATTTTATGATGAATGCAATCTAACAATACAACTATATGAATTCCTAATTTAACCAAGAGGTTAGCAAAGAAAATAACAAAGATAAGGTAACAAGAAGTTTTAAAAAATAAACTAAAAATTAAATTCTAATAGGCATAAGCTACAAAAATAATGTATCTGTGAGTTAAACTTTTGAAAAGATCAGTAGGTAACAAATGAAAATAGGAGAAGCACTTCCTTAATTCCACTGATGCAATCGTTAATGGGAATTCAGTAATAGTAAAATGTTTTACTCAAGGCCACAAAAAGTGCACTTATGCTAGATGAAAAGCTATGCAAGAACAATATGATGATCTTGAACTAAGTATATTAGTGGAATTTTTAGACCCATAACAAACACCAAAAGTAAAACATTGTACAACCAAAACAACACAATAAAACTATTGGCTCAATTACATTCCATGAACATACATTCACAAAATATAACACACTTATGCAAAGATAACTACACTCAAAATGCAAGCACTAACAACATATATTATTGCATCAAAATAATGGCAGCCTAAAATACATATTACATTCTCAAATCTATAAGAAATTTTCTCCTCAATTTTTTTTGAGAGTGAGAGATATCTTTATGTAATCATATGCTTCTAAACTAATAAAAAAAAATTATTTATGTACAAAATAACTCTCTAACTAGTGCTTAGTTGGACTCCATCCATATTTTTATAATTAATTGGATGCATGAGCTTTTACATTTCTTAAAACAAAGAAAGTATGAGAAAATAAGAAGAAGAAAGCCATGAGATGATGTAGAAGTGTCTGGAAGTGCCAAAAATAGGAGCTCCATCTTCACTAGGCCTTGAACTTCATACTTATCCTTGAATTTCTACCTATAGTTTCCCAACTCAATGTGAGTCTCTATAAAATCTCCAAGTTTTACATCTACCTCTAATAAGGCTTCATCTATTCTAAATGCTTTCCTGATATCATCATCATTAGCAGCTTCCTCAAAAGTTTTCCAGAATTCCTCAACTACTACCTCTACCTTTTTTAATTTACCCCTTGTATCATCCTCAAAAATGTCAAAAGACACATCACTATAATGTTTCTCTACCTCCAAAATGTTTTCTTGGGTTTGAACCTTTAGCTTGTGAATCTTTGCATGTAATGTTTCCATTACTTTATTGCCATCTGCAATTTTCTCTATCCAATTATTAATTTTATCTAACTCCTCAGCTATATATACCTCCATCAACATTCAATACCTTTTTCCTTTGATTGAATGTAATACTTGGAAGTCTTTGCCCTAGGTATGTATTTCATTCATCAGATCAAAATCTTGATTCAAAATGGTGACTAGCCTATCCACATTATGTTGCATAATCTATAACAACTTTAGGTTTCCTTGTATAATATGTACACCCTTTTCCTCAAAACCCTCTCTCAAATGCTAAAAAGCTCTCAAAAATGAGTCTAATTAGCTTGTACCTCTATCTCTTCTTTCTAATGTTGTGTTCAAAGTCTCTTCAAGATTTTTTGGATCGAAAGGACCAACAAATTTTCTTAGAAATCCTTTTAGGATCTCATTGTGTCTCTAAAGTGTTATTAATTCTACCCCATCCTATTCTAAGTTCCTAAATACTTCTTTAATTCCTATTGTGACCATCAATTTAGTAGTATCCAAGGTAGGCTTCCCAAGCATGACCTTCTTGATCTAATAATCCCTTGGCATCAATTCTTGAACATCTATCTGCAAAGGAGGGATAGCTACATGAGTAAATAAGTCTTGGTTTTAATTACTCATGAAGAAGTCTAATGCCTATGCATACTTTGGTAGTGACTCAGGTTTTCTTAGAACTTCAATAAATTCTATCATATCCTCCTCTTCTATAGTGAATTTTTGCCTCTTATTTCTTATCAATTCTTTTCTTCGCCATCTTGGAATATGCTCTACTTGGGATTTGCCTTTACAGGATAAAGAAGTTTTCTTGGCTATACTCTTCCCCTTATCACTCCTCTCTAGAGTCTTCTCCTTTTGTGAGAGATCCATACCAAGAGCCTTTGTATCTATATAATTTACAATCCTCACCTCTGTGTCTTGGGAAGCTTACTAAGGATACTCACTTATTTTTCCTTCTTCCAAAACTTCATTGGTGTATACTTGTGGCTCTTCCTCTTGTTCTACTTGGATTTGTGCTTCTTCAATGTTTGGAAGAAGAGGGGTAGATGATCCCTTATCTACACAAAAAGTTACTTTCACTATGGATGATGGAGTTATCTCAGGTCCTTGTGGTTTAGGTGGTAACTAACTCTAATCCTCCTACTAAGGTTGATTAGTTGCAGTGTTTCTTATCTTGTCTCCCACCAATTCAGTACCCATTAGCATATAATAAAAATTTGACATCTTAAAGACATTAGTCCCCTCAACATCTTGCTCATCTATCCATTGTTGCATTTCATCCTTGGAGGCTATAGTCTAAATAGACTTCTTAGGAATGGGTGGTGGTGTGATTGTGGAGCTTTTTCTCCATTCTAATTCTATGGCTCTTGCAAGGTGATTCCTTGGGTTCAAAGGCATATTATCATCTTTGTCCTTGTCATCCTCTTCTTCCTCTCATTCTTATTGGATAACTTTTGGGACTGATGGGAAGGGGATAACTCTCTTGATAACCTTTTATCTCCTCTTGATTGGAGTCATAATCCTCATTATCTTAGGAGAAAAAGGGGAGGCTTGTACTCATTATGTGGGTGGAGACACCTCTTGCACTTTAGTTTGAGCTTCTTCTTGGCCTTGCTCAGCTGGTAGCACTTGAGGATTGTCTTGGGCTTGCATGACTTCCACATTCTCATCCCCTTGTACATTCTCTTCTCCTATCTATGGAGGTGCTTGAGTGGATTCCTCTTCTAGATTAGTTTATTAAGGAGAATTCCTCTTCCTCTTTCCTTTACCTTTTCCTTTATCTTTCTAAGCCCTATAATATCCAACTTGTCTATCAAGTTGGTGCACTATCTCTAGCCTTACTGATGACTTAACTATGAAGGTAGGTACAGTGACCTTAGCTCCTCTGCCTCTTGCTGAATGGGCTTGAGCATGAAAGACTATCACTTGAGGAATTAGATCAAGTTTGAAAGATTTCTTGATCCAATCCTTTATCAATTTGATGACATGCCTTGCCCTATGATTAATGTCTGAGTTTTCTTCCTTATTGACCTCCACATTTATAACAAGTTCATCACCAATCTTGTCCCTATTAAATAGTAGATCAAGGACATCTTCGATATCTTATTGTACAATTTTTAATGGAACCTTTATCTCCAAAGCTCTCTCTACCAGATAAAGAGTCATCCTACAATAATCCCTCATATAGATATCATAGTCATCTACTGCGTTCATCTAGTGATCTTCAACTGCATCTTCAAGTTGAAATGTCTTACCATCCAATTATTGCACCCTTCTAATATTATCAAAATAGGGCCATGGAGAGTTATATTCATCCAAAGGATATTGATCCTACTCAAACTCAAAAGATGGAATATCCTATCTTCGATCCATGCTAATAGTTCCTATAGCAATAGGCCATATCCAAGTTACTTTGTGCTACTTTCATACTCTATCATATGCAAAAAAGAGTTATCAAGTGAGGGTATTAGTATATCAATTGGGTATCTAGGGAGTTTCTTAGGATTGATCATTGTACCTATTACCCTCAAATATGTGAATTTTTGGAACTAGATGTAATAGGCTCCAACTTTTGATATCTTTGCAACTGCCTCTTCTGACATCCTCTTCATGTAACCCCCTTTAATGAAGCAAATTATTGCAAATATAAAATAATAATTTACGATTCGGTATTCCTTGCTATGCTTTTGAAGCTTCTTCTTAACTAGTTGAGGATACACTATATATGACCATACATTTGCATCTTGCATGCTACCCCTTTTGTAGAGTCTTGGATAATTTGTCACTCTTGCAGCTAACAAGTATACCAAATATGATGTCATATATAACTTTCAATTATTCTTAACCATGACTAGTTTCTCAACTAATTTCTCACTAAGAATGGAAGACCAATCAAGTGGCATCTCTATTGTTTTGATCGTCTCAATAAAATGTACCATCCAAATGTTCAAGTGTCCAGAAGTGGTCAAACCCATAACTCTGCTCAAACATATGATTGAATATTGAATATCTTCCTTCATATAGCTTCATCAATATGTTCCCTATACAATCTCTTTTCTTGGTGATAGGTTGATCTAATGAATCGATCTACCTTGGGGAGATGGAACACCTTCTCAATTTTCTTGGATCAAATATCTAGGATGATCTCTCCAATTATGCTCTTCATTATCCTTTCTTCAGGAGCATAGTTTTCTATGAGAGTCATAATGAGTTGTAAAGATTTCATTGATATTGGATGATATTGCTACACTAACAAGTCCTGATCAAATCAATGTGGATATCATCAAGGATCTTTCTATTGGTTTTTTGCATAGTGTCAAGAATCCACCCAAATCTATGTGACCTAGTTCAATGTCCTGGATCTCTAAGTAATCATCTTGAAATCATGACTTGGTTGGAACACCTTAAAACTTAAATACCATAGGCCTTGGAACCATCTTCACAACAAGGTAGGACGATGAAGAAGCCATTGAATCTACATGAAAGAATGTGTATTAGTCCAAAGTTGAAGAAAAAATATTAAAACAAAGCCTAAAACTAACACGAATAAAACCCTAAAACCCTAGTCTACCCAAAAACATAAAAAAAATCTAATTTTATGACCCTTATTTGCAAAAAAAAGGGTGCACCTAATAGGTGCACTTGGTGTGCCTTTATAGTTTGACTTAATCACTGATATAGGGTCTGTAGTAGTGCACCTCATGGGGTACACTAATGCACACCCTATGATTACTTGGGCACTTTGGCATAGAAATGTTTATGTATTTAAGGGTGCATAGTAGCACACCTAATTAGGTGCGCTACTACACCTCACCTTAAATGGATGTTTTTGGTTTAAGTTTTAAAGTTTTTTAACATGGTAAAAGTTGTGTAATAGTGCACTTCTATAGGTGCATTGATGTGCTTCTTTGGGTGTTCTTTTATGTTGTCTTATGTGTTTGTTTTTTGTAGGAGTGAAGGAGTCATACATCTCTATTGGTGTGGAGCTAGAGTGCAAGAGCATGGAGAGAAACAATAACAAGTGAGAAGAATAGGGGGTCCCAGTTTTTATAGACCCAAGAACTCAGCATACTTTTGGTGTTGTGTAGCTACATAGTTGTGCATCACCAAGGGTGATGGTTTCTCTATATGATTTGGCACACTAGCACACCTATGGAGGTGCACTAGTGTGCCTTTTTCTCTACAAAAAAGACTTATCTCTCCAAGATTTTAATTTTTGAGATTTGGGTTTCTGAGTTGGGACCCCCCACTTGACCAAAAATAATAAGAAGACTCAAACCTCGGACTAGGGATCTAGAAAGCTAAAATAATAAAGTAGGGATCCCCATTTCTAGGAAAAATGGTGTGTGCATTGTGAAACCATAAAAAATAGCCTCGACAAATGGAAGAAATGACAAAGGCATTTATTCATCAGCAAATATTCCTCTGATATGTATCAAATACCAATTGGATCTCAAACATTCCAAGCATATTTCAAGTCACTTTATAGTCAAAACCTCAAAATCTCAAATCTCCAAGTTCAGTATGTGTTTAGTGTATCCATTTCCTTTGATATCTAAGAATGTAATCTATCAAAAAAATTCAACAACTTGCAAACAATCTTCCACCCCTTCTAGTCCATTCATTGGGAATCTTCATGAAAGTTGTTTATCAATCCTTTGTTTGACCAAATGAGAGAACCAATTTTGAGGGCTCTTAGCAGGTTGTCACTTTTATTTGAAGTCCTAGGTAACCTTTTGAATACTTGCTTCACATAACTCATAATTTCTCCATTTGATTCTTTAATGAAGCAATGGTTTTGATACTGGATAGCTTATTTAGAGTGTGTATCCCTATAATCGGATTACATTTCTTAGACTTTGTAGAATCCTTCATTCTTAACACCTTTCTTTCTTTTTTATTTTCTTTCTATATCCTAACCATGCTTAGACTATGTGGCCAAGAAATTGATGTCATTTATTAGATTTGATCTTTTATGAACATCCCTTGCATTCCTCTTTTAAGAACTTTTAACAACTCTTATGCCAAACAAAAATCTTAGCAATTCCTTTGAGAAGACCCTTCTATTTAAACTAGTGGGTTTTGGACTATCCCTTACTACCTTCAACCTTGGTTTGAAAATGCCTAAGATAATCGATCTTTAAATTTGTAGTGTTGAGAACTTGTTGATTTGCAATTCTAAATTCAAAATCAAAAGTCCCCTATTACTACAACTAACATCCATTCCTCAATTGGTATAAGAAACAAAATCATAAAAATGTTTTGACAAATAAATACTTCTTCCCAAAAATTGAAACCAAAAGAATGGTTAGTAAAATATGTCAAGATAAAATCTTGAATGCACCTACCCCCTGAACTAATGCAACTTTGAAAAAAAACACACAACTAAAAGAAAATACAGTACTAAAAAGAAATACAATTGTAGAAATATATTTTTTTAAATATCTTTTAGGCTTCAAAGTAATGTTTTAGAGATTTCCCATTAACTAGCGATGGAACTAATTCCCCCTATAAGGAAATCAGCCTACAAGTGTTTTCTCCCATAATTTTTGCAATTTGATAAGGACCAATCCACAAGCATTGGAACTTTGTGGCTACCTTACTTTTCTTTCACCATGTCCCAAAGTAGAACAAGGTTGGATATCCTGAAAGACTTTATTATGGCCCTCTTTTCGAACCACTTCTTGATGATAGCTTGATGTTTCACCATATGCTCCAAATTAAGTAGTTATCCATTTCTCATCCATCTCTAAAATATTCATCAACCCTATTTGTACTCTGTCAGCATCTTCAGCATACCCACTCATGAATTTCAAAATAGGAATCATGAGGTTAAGTGGATATATTGGCTCCTTTTCATAGATAAGTAGATATGGAGATGTCCCCAAAGCATTTTTGACTCTTACTCGATCTGTCCATAGAGCATATTTGAGTTGTGTATGCCGATCTCTAGGATTATTTTTTAATAAATGTCTTATTATCGTGATCATGTTTTTATTCATAAATTCAAATACACCATTTCCTTGTGGATAATAATATGAAGAGAGCTTGATAATAACATGATTTTCCAATGCCCATTGAGTTAAGAATATTGATGCAAAATTTGATCCATGAGGCATATCTCAAATACTGGTTGTAATGGCATTGCAAGATGTCTTTCTTTGTTAGCACTAGCCTGACAAATATGACAAGCATGCACATGCTCAAAAGTATCTTTGAATATCTTGGGCTAGAAATAAAATGATCTTAAAATCATATAAGGAGTTGCTTCTACTAAACCATTCCCTATACCATACTCATCATGAAATTGTTTCAAATTTTCTTTTACTTCCTCACATCCTAAAATTTTTAGGCAAATCCCTTCATAGTTCCTTTTATATAATTTTCTATTATGCAACATGTAGGATTCACACTTCATTTTGAGCCCCCTACGCTGTGAACTATTCATGCAACTAGGATACTAATTTTGTAAAAGATAGTAGACAATATCCTAATAGAAAACATCTATTTTTACACCCTAATCAATATCAACTTGAGATACTACAATCCTTTTTTGATCTTCCACATTTGTTTCACCATCAAAGAAAAGTTTCTATTCATCTTATATTTGGTTGTTTGCTATCATTTTTTATAATCCTTGCCCTCTTACTAACTTCATGGGTTGGATATCTAAATCAAATTCTTGAATTATTGCCATCCATTTCCCTCATCTTTCACCCAATTCATTTTGCATCAATAATGCCTTCACTATCAAATCAGGAACAATCACATGTACCTTGCTCCTCAGTATATAATGGTATATCTTCTTTACTACTTTGATTAAAGCCAAAGATTGTTTGTCGAGGTTAGAATAGGTTAACTTAGCATTTTTCAGAGGGAAACTCATAAAGGCAATGGGCCTTCCATCTTCTTTTTCCTTCTTCTACATAAGAGTCGCAACACATGAATGCTCTAAAGCAAAAGAGTATATTTTGAAAAGTAGTCAATAGTCCAGACTCACTAGTACTAGGGCCATGGAAATGGCCACTTTGATATCCTCAAATGGTTTCTCGACCTTTGGGACCCATTCTATTTCTACTCCCTTTTTGAGTAAATCATTAAGGGGATGAACTATCTCTGCAAATCTGCTTATGACTTTTCACACAAAATTTATCTTCCCCAAGAAAGACTTAAGTTCTTTTCAATTGGGAGGAGGTGATAACTTTAGAATAGCTTTGAATCTCTTAGGATCAATGGAGATTCTATCTTCAAAGTGTAATCACCTAAAAATGGTCATCTAGACTATTAGCCCTCTTTTCAACATTTTGGCTAAATTAATTTAATCATTTACCTAGACCAAATTGCTAATAATCAATTTATTTGATTATAACCTATAGTTTGACTATGCTATCCTAAGTTCATTATTTGATTAAAAGAACATGCCCCCTTTTAATTAAATAAAAGACCCCATTCTTCTAACCCACTTAAAGTGCACATATAAAGTCATTTTTCTAATTTGCAATTAAAAGAAAAGGCTTTGTGACTTTTGTCTTATATGAAAAGTCAACTTATATTCTATTGGTTGACTTGTGTGTGCACATGGATCACTCCTCTTTTTGAATTCCACCATTGATCATCCACCATCTTCATCTTGATCTCTACCGTCCATACATCTTTAAAAGGGAGAGAGCTTTCCCCCTTGATCCTCATTTTGAATATTGTTATGCTGCAGGTTTTCTAACAGGTTTCTTTGGAGCTTTGTGAAGAACTTCTATTTCTTGTCTACATTCTCTCATACCATAGCATTTTAGCTTAGATTAATGTTGCATGTTAGTTTAGCTTCTATTTTACAATAATCTATCTCACATAGCTTAATATTTGGATTTTCACACTCTCATCCATGCTTAGAATAGCTGCACTTTTCATATTCATTCTAGTTTAATCTTTAGTTGCATTGCATTCTTGAGAAACTCCTTGGGACATTTGCATTCTTGCATCTTGTCTTTGGAACCTCCCATTGCATGGTTTACTAGGAAGAAGAGTATCTCTAAGGCTCATCTGAGAGCCTTCTTGAACTTGAAATACACTCTCTTGCACTCCGTGGATAGGGAGCTCTAAGCCGACATCCAAGCATTCCAAACTCATGGAATCATTTGGATAGAAGGGTTTAGAGTTGGACACTTTCAAGTGTACACAAAGATGATATTCATGAGACCAGAATATGGTCTATTTTGTCATTTTATGTTTAGTTTAATTTGCAAACTTTCTAAAGACTTTGATGTTCAAGAACATGATGTTTATGATGATTTTAGATAGATGTGTGGGTAGTTTCCTTTCAAGATCAAAATGAATATTCCATGAAAGGATATGTCATTTAATTACAAAATAGTGTGAGAATGATGCTTTCTCTTCCTTAGCTAAAATGGATAGTTCTCCTGCAGCAATGTGACATAGGAAAAACTAATTTAGATAACATTTTTTGGATAAGTCTTGATGTATGCTATTGTCTTAGAGGCGCTAATATTTTGTAGATATAAAAGTGAGGTCAACTCAACCAAGTGGGAGTCAAAGTAGTTGCTTGCATTATTAGACCAACACTAAGTGGAGGAAATTTGGGGGTCATGAACTCCTAGATTACTATTATTTTTGGTGCCAAAATTAATGAACTAATTTTACTAATCAATACCATTATTTTCTTTAATAGTTGATGAGTCTAAAATCTAGGAATTCTATTCCTAGTCTATGTTTTTAAATAACAAGAAGTCTATGTTCTAGAAGGTTAAGTTTTAGTCACTTTTCAATAGCAGTTTGTTGAGTACTAAATACAATCTCGTTGTTTATTAGTATGTATGTTTTATCATTATTATGAATAAAAGTAACATTTTAAGTTTTCACCTCTAAGTTATTCTACTTCACTTATTTATGGGGGTCCATATAGGAAGTCAACTAATTAGTTAGCATAGGATTTACATTCAGTTAATAGAATTAAGGTAGACTCTATTATTCCTGCAGCCATTAATAACAAAATTAGTGGACTGTTCCTGCAACATAGGGAGTTGATGTAATTCTATTTGTATTTTCATGCTTTGTTAAAATAGATTTGATTCTCAACTTTAGCTTGGATTTCTTGTAGCTTAAGTATTTGAATTTCCTTAGAATAGTTCTTAAGTTGAGATAAGTTTGAAACATATATTTTGCAAACACCATTTCAAGTTTACGTCCCTAGTTAATAAATTAAATGAGTCCAAATGAGTTGGGTAAGAACCACTTGAGATGTCCAATCTTGGGTTACGAAGTCTATTGTTGTAGGATTTTGATCCCTTTCTTTGGCCAATCATTTTTGGCACTGTTGTTGGGGATGGTGTTAATTCAAACTAGTCTTTCTAGTTAGAATAGAGTTTAGTAGTAAAGAAGCATGTTATGCATAGAAGAAGAGACCACTTAGGGAGATTCCTTCATGACAATTAGGAAGATCCATTCAATGATCCTCAACCTGAGATAGATGAACCCCAAGGAGAGAACGATGAAGATGAACTCTTTGGAAATCCATTTGCTGACATTGACGATGAATCTAAAGAATCAATCCACTTAAATGAGCTTTTTGATGAGCCTAAATATCAAGATAATCCACTATCCATTGTTATCTATCAAAAATCACCTCTCCTTCCAAGAATGGTTGTGCCTACTTTTCCCTTTCCTATCCCACTATAGTAAGGGAACCAAAATTTGAAGAACATACTTGCTACTGCACTTCCAAAATTTTATGGTCTTATTACAGAAGATCTTGAAACCTTTCTCTTTGAGTTTGAAATCATTTTTAGGAGTTATGACTACATAACTAATGCCCATAAGTTGAAATTGTTTCCCTCTGCTCTGAAGGATGATACTCTTCAATGGTTCATGGGGTTGGGGGCAAATATTGTAGCAAACTAGACTGAAATGAGTAATTTTTTTCTTAAAAAATATAAAGAATATTGTAGAGGTTAAGATATGAAGGGAGGTGACACTTTTAAAATGTCACAAAAGGAGGGTGAAACTTTGGAAGACTATGTTTCCAGATTCTTGTTTAATGTGTAATGAAATACACAACATAACCTAAATGAAGAATCCAAAAAGCATCTTTTTCTGAGAGGTGTGCAAGAGAAAAGCATGGAAGCCCTAGACCTAATAGCTAGAGGAGATGTTATATAGAAAACTTAGATTGACACCAAGGATATATGTCAGAACTATTCAAGGGCTACTATGAAGAAAGATAGAGGACTGAGGAGCCTACCAAAGAAGACCAATGATGGGTTAGGATTATCATAGATGGAGTTATCTAATTTGCTATCTGATTTCAAGCAAGATATCATTAATGATGTCGCTACTCATTTGGATACCATGCAAGCCCAAAGGAAAAATGATGAAGCTCATTCCATGTTGATTGAATTTTGTTCTTGTTGCAGAGAAAGGAAGAAGAACTACACATCTAAGACCATTCCAATAGTAAATTCACAACCAATGCCCACTGAGTTCAAAGTAATTGATGAGGATATAGGAGAAGTGATTTATGTTTCTCAAAGGTGACCATGGGCTTAGAGACAAGGTATGCCTCAAGACCCTCTGAATAATTTTGGTTATAATAGTAATCAGTGGCAAGGCAATATTCCCCCAAATTTTGTCACTCAAGGACAAAATTGGAACAATAACTAGCCCAACAAGCAACCTCAATATAATCAAGCTTACCATCAACCACCTTAGTATCCCCAAAAAAATACTCAATGACCTCAACAAAATAGCCAATATCCTTAGTAGGGTCTAAATCAGCAACCACCTCCACTTAAGTGGGGGCCTAGCCAATCACCTCAGTAGCAAGCCTTGATGCCTCCACCTTAGCATCAATCCCTAATGCCTGCACCTCTTGTAGTCAATAATAGCCCATAGAAGCAACCACGACTTCCTGCTCAGCCTGCACCAAATCCCAATAATATGAAATAGGCTTATTCTTTGTAGATCAATGATATTCATCTAAGGCCTGAAGCTAAGTTGCCTACACCTAAAGGATCTATAATAACCAAGGTCACTGATACTAAAAATAGTCCACCAAGTTAACTAGTAGATGCTCTAATTCCACCATTTGTACAAGCACCTACTCCATTTCCACAAAGGTTAGTTCTTGCAGCTCCATCCAAACAAAATCCTATAGCAACTGATCTTAGAGACCGACTTAAGAAAATGACTATACAAATTCCATTATTGGATGTGCTTAAGGAGATTCCCCTTTATAATAAAACTTTAAAGGAAGTGTGTGTCAAGTAATCTCTTAAAAATAAAAAGGATCCTCTTATTACCCATGTGTTGGGACAACATTTAGATTTAATGTTGAGCAAAGCCCCAACACCTAAATATTCTGATCCAAGAAGTCTTATTATTACCATACATATAAATGGCATCCAAATTTATAATTTTTTAATTGATTTAGGAGCATAAATTAATGTCATGACTAGAGAAGTCTTGTTAAATGTGTTGGGACAACTTTTTGATTTAATGTTGACTAGCAAAGCCCTGACACCTAAATATTCGGATCCAAGAAGTCCTATCATTACCATACATATAACTAGCATCAAAATTTAGAATGCTTTAATTGATTTAGGATCATAAATTAATGTCATGAAAAAATAAGTCTTGTTAAGACTTATCATAATTGGATTAGGGGATACTCCTACAATACTCCACTTAGTAGACAATTCAACTATCAAACTTGATGGTATGATAGAAGATATCATTGTAACATTGGATTCCCTAGATTTTCCTTTAGACTTTGTTGTACTATCACTAAGAGGCACCCTTGGAGGATATCCATTAATCTTAGGAAGACCTTTGTTGGCTACTAAAGATGCATGCATAACATGTTGGTTAGGAAAAATAACAATATCATATGGTACCAACACTAAGAAGTTAACCTTGTACTCTCCTACACAACCTCAACTAGATCTTGACCAAGTTTCTTGGCCAAACCTTGGTGATGATCCTCTAGAAGTTAATTCTATTCAATAGCTCATGATGCTAGAAAGAAACCCATTTTTTGTGTTCTAGGAAGAAGATGATAAACTGGCAACAATCCTTAATAATCAGTATGATGTTGAGGAGTCTAGTTGTGAAAATCTTGTTGGCTCCTTGAAAAATATATTGCCTAAATGTGATGCACCTCAATCTCCTACAACACCTAATTATCTTCACACATTATTATCCCATGAAATTAAATCTCCATCAATAGCAGAGGTCTTAATTATAGACAAGGTAAAGAAAGCAAAAATTGTTGTAGGAAAAGAGTTGAATATTAATAATGAACTTACTATATCTTAGATGACAAGTATCATTAAACTGTTGCAAAATAGTCAACAAGCCTTTGCATGGGACTATACTAACATGAAGGGCTTAGATCCTAGTCTTTGTAGACATAGGATATTCATCAAATCAAAGTGTAAGCTAGTAAGACAATCTCAGAGGAGAGTAAACCTAGCATTAAAAGATATAGTCAAAGAAGAGTTAAAAAGCTTCTTAATGCTAGATTTATTTATCTTATTTATGATAGCTAGTGGGTGTCACCTCTAGTTATTGTTCCAAAAATGGGGAGAAAATGGAAAGTATGTGTATACTATAGAGAGCTTAATAAAGCCACTAAAAAGGATCACTTCCCTCTCTCATTCATTGATCAAGTATTGGATAACATAGCAGGAAAAAGGTATTTCTCATTTCTAGATGGTTTTAGTGGCTATAATCAAATCTAGATCTCTCCAGAAGCTTAGGATAAGACATCATTCACCTATCCATGGGGAACATTTTCTTACTTTGTCTTACCATTTGGATTATGCAATGCACTTGCAACTTTTCAGCGAGTGATACTTAGCATATTTTCTAACATGGCCATAGATTGTGTTGAAATCTATATGGATGATTTCACCACTTATGGTGACACATTTGAGCAAGCCCATGCCAACTTGGAGAAGGTATTAAAAGGGTTTCAAGAATACAACCTTTCTCTTAATAGTGAGAAGTGTTATTTCATGATGGAAGAAGGAGTTGTTCTTGGGCACTATCTTTCCTCTTTTAGAATTCAAGTGGATCTTGCAAAGATTGCTATAATTACCAATCTACCAATGCCAACAAAGCAAACATATGTCAAAAGCTTTCTTGGACATGTTGGATACTACAGGAGGTTTATCGAAGATTTCAATAAGCTTGTTGTTCCTTTGTATAACTTACTTAAGAGGCAAGGTGAGTTTAAGTGGAAAGACTATGAAGCAATATTCCAACAATTAAAGGATGTTTTGACAACAACACCTATTCTTAGAGGACCTAATTGGAAGCTACCCTTCCACATTCATACCAATGCATCTGACACTACTTTAGGGGTAGTTCTTGGACAAAAAGGAGGTATTATTGACCATGTCATTTACTATATTAGTAAGAATTTGTAAGGTGTTGAGCTGAACTATACTGTCACTAAAAAAGAATTGCTTGTTGTTGTGTATGCACTTAATAAATTTCAGCATTATATCACAAGCTATGAGGTTTTTATCTACACTGACCACTCTGCTATAAAATACTTGATGAATAAACTTGCTATTTTAGGTAGACTAGCACATTGGCTACTCCTCATGTAGGAGTTTAATGTGAAGATAATAGATAAACCAAGCCAAGCCAATGTAGTAGTAGATTTTCTACCATGACTTCAAGTACCTGATGATCCTCTAGCCATAGTTGATAGCTTTCCTAATGAGCATTTATTTTCAATAGATATTTATAACCCATAGTTCATAGATATAGAAAATTATCTTGCTACAAGAAGAACACCACCACACTTTTCACCCAAGCAATGTTCGCCTCTTGGTGGAAAAGAGTTTCAATTTCTCATGGATAGCTAGATTGATGTTATACATTGGACTAGATCAAGTAACTTGTCAATGTGTAAGGGAAGATGAAACCTATGACATCTTAAGCACATGCCATGATGAACCATGTGGGGGTCATTTTGCAGCAAAAAGAAAAGCCTATAAGATTCTAACAACTGGGTACTACTGATCTACTCTTCACAAAGATGCAACAAAGTATAAAAAATGATGTGATCAATGCTAATGCATGGGAAGAAAAAACTAATACTAATGAAATACCCCTACAACCATAGGTGGTAGTAACACCTTTTGACAAATGGTGTATCAATTTCATTGGTCCAATAGAGCCCTCCTCTCATGGAAAATCATATATCTTAGTATGTACTGATTATGCAACTAAATGGGTTGAAGCACAAGCTATGGCACATGCAAGAGATCAAAAAGTAGTAGATTTTCTATATGAATGCATATTCACCAGATTTGGAGTACTTAGAGAAATTAGCATGGATTATGGAGCTCAATTCACATCAAACTTGATTATAGAGCTCATGTAGAAGTACATGATTTATCATGGTACATCTTCCCTATACCATCCTCAAGGGTTAGGTAGAAATCACAAATAGAGAAATTGAAGCCATCATTACTTAAATAGTTACTATTCACTAAAGGGAGTGGGTTACTAGGCTTCCTGAAGCAATTTGGGCTTACAGGACTACATGGAAGAGCACCACTAGATTTACCCCATTTGAATTACTTTATGGTAAACCCACTTCTATGCCTATTTAATTTGAACACAAGACTATAAAAACTGCTTTGCAGCTAGATGTTGATCTTTCTAGAGCTCAATAAAATAGGTTACTACAGCTAAATACCCTTGATGAATATCGTAAATCTGCCTTACACAATACAAAGATAATCTAAGAGCAGTGAAAGAAATGGCATGATAAGTTCATCCATGACAAGAAGTTTTCTATTGGAGACTGGGCCCTCCTATACGATTCTTGTTATCAACAAACTCTTGGAAAATTCCAAACCCATTGGCTAGGACCATATGAAATCATTTATATGCTCAACAATTATGCAGTATATCTCTCTACCATTGATTTTGTTTGATTCAAATTACATGTTAATGGACACCACTTAAAACTCTACCATAAGCCATCTAGTCAGGAAGAGTTCCTACCAAAATTCTAGTCACCTTCTGATCCTCCAATTCTTGCAGCAATTGTAGATGAGTTTCGTGCCCATTTTCCATCCTCTCTCTAAAAGCATTTCGCTCACCAAAATAAACTACTTTCTTTGTGAAATTATTTTCTCCATAATAATTCCACCTCACTCCACTTTTTCTTTCCTTCCACCTCACCTCACCTCACCCTTCATCAACTTGCATGACAATATCAAATGATAGCACAACTCAATAGGTTTGTACACATACCCAAGTTTAAACTTTTTCTTAATGTGTTGTTATATTTTTAGTTACCCTTGTCACTAGCAATTGCAGGAGCTATTGCCTAATTTAGTTGGGAGGAGGGGTATTATTATCTCATTCATTTTTTTTGTGATTATTAAATGTTCATTATTCTTTATATGATACCACATGATAAAGAGAATAATGTGATGTGACCGCTATCTTTATGTCACACATTTTTGCAAACTGGTAAGTACATATTTAATGCAGAATTAAGTGATCTTTAATGCTAAAAATGTTAGCTACTTAAAAAATTACTTTCAATTATTTTCTCATCTTGTAACAAGTTCTTCCATTTTTTAAATTACTCCTATAATCACTTCAGAGGAACAATGGGGGGTGGCTTGTTGAGAAGAGAACTAGTTGACCATACAACATTGTTCGGAGACCCAGTTTGTCTGCCTATATTTCAAGCTAGGGGGTGGATGAATTATATCTTCAAATTGGCTACATGGAATGAAGAGCTTGCCTTAGAATTCTTGTGAACATTGAGGGATGGTTTTGCTATAGTCAGAGGAGTAAGGGTTCTATTTTCACCTAAAATTGCAATAGATATAATGGAATTTCCATTGGAAGGAGACCAATTTTTAGATACATTGGATGCAGTGTCGGCTAGAACCCAATTTATAGTGCATATAGACCCATGGCTTTAGATAGATCAAAAACAAGGTACAGTCTGCACATCTTTACCACAACCATTTAACAAATGTGCTATCTATATTGTGAAATATTTTACTCATGAGGGGAGACATTCATGTTTGTGTGCCACACATTCAAATTTTTGAGTTGCCTAAGGAATTTCAAAGGATAATTACCCTTTGAATGTCCCTCATTTTGTGTATCACATTATGTTAAAAAGAGCCACTACAGTACAGAAAGGAACCCCAAAGGATGTTTTACACCACTATTTTATTAAGCTCATCATAGAAAAAGTCCTTAGGGAACAATTGGAGATATCTTGGGGTGATTTCATTGAAAACAAAGTACAAAGCCCTGTTAGCAACCTATGGAGAAAATTGAAGAGAAAAGAGAACCTCAAGAAAATCCTATAAACCTAGCTCTAGGCTCTTTCTCAACCAAACCCAAAAGGTCATAGAGAACCTCAATTTCTACTCCTATAGCTTCTATCTCTACATTGGGTCTAAAATATAATAAGGGAAAAAGGAAAGTTAAAATTTCCCCAAATTTTGACTCTCCTGTAGCTCCTAGGGTTTAAGAAAAAGAAGAAAGGGAATGTATAGGATACATCTTCAAAACTTCCTACAGCCTTAGAGGCAGCAAAAGTACCCTTAGGCATAGAACTCAAAGAGGCCAATCGTCTATAAAGCCTGATGAGGATGTGTCTTTTCAAACCCCTCTATCCAAAAATGTTGCTATTGAAAAAGAGAAATCCTTTTCTTCTAATAAAATTAAGAATATCATTGAAGAAGGTGAAAGTGTAGAATGTGTGCTTGTAGCAGTAGGAACATCCTTTGACTAGCCACCCATCATTTCCATAGATTTAGACATTAAAGATAGTTTATCTATTGGAGTTCCAAATTCTCCTCCACCTCAAAGAGAAAAATTTCATGAAGAGGATGTTGGAATAAATTTTGATGTAGTTAACACTATTGTTGAACAAATTCTTTCACAAGGACTTGATGCTTTATCATCTGCAACCCAACAAATAGTTACTAATGATCCTTCATTTGAGATGCATGTTACTTCCATTCCTTGTTCCACTATTTCATTGTTAAGGATCATTTCTTAGTTATCTAATTATTTAATTGAAATGATAAAGTTGCAAAGGTCACTGCCATGATTCTTTAATTAATGTCTTGTTGCTCTCCTTCCTTTGTTTATGTTCTCTTTTTGAAAGAACAATTTGTCAATTATCAGATGACCAGTGTAATTCAGGGTAAGAATTTAACATTGAATACTCCTCATGAATTATTTCAAGCCTTCCATATTGCCCCTATAGCCATTAAAAATATACTCTGTGAACTCTTCTTACATAATGTAGTCTCTAACAATAGAGATTGGAACCCTCTACCTTATGTGGGTGATGTTCACCTCAGGGCATTAATGTCTTGGATCCAAAATGAAATTAGTAGATAACATCAAGCCTATCAATTTAGAGAATTAGAATATGAGACTCCACTTCTTCTCAAGCCTAAAGACAAGGATGCTAGAACTATGTACTTTGAATGGATGAAAATTGCTTACTCAAAACCTAGAAGCCAGATTATCCCTCCTTTAAGGGAGGTAGCCTATCAAGAATATAAAGCCATGCTAGAAATAGATCTCCCTAAAACAAAGTAGGGGAATCAATGGTGCTAGATAAGATTGAATGAAGACCTGTAGAAGAAAGAACCTCATTCTCCATTAAATTTTATCATGGCTACTTGGTGAGCACCCTAGTATATCAAGTTGGGAGAAGAAAGGAAAAATGACTAGATCCCTTTAAATTTCCAACCTCCATTGTTATTATCCCCATTTCTTGTCAATCAATAAGATTTAGAGAGAGTTGATATGACAGAAGAGCTTTGCAAGTGGGAAAGGTACAGGGAGAATAAGGGTTTTTATTGGAACTTTAATACAAGGGGTAAAGGGAAAAGTATTGCTTTAGATTTTAGGATGGCTACAAGGGTGAAAAAATTTATTTAATCTTGAGGACAAGTCAAATTTTCAATTGGGGGGAATGATGGGACCAGAATATGGTTTATTTTGTCATTTCATTTTCAGCTTAATTTGCAAACTTTCTAAAGACTTTGATGTTCAAGAACATGATGTTTATGATAATTTTAGAAAAATGTTTGTGTAATTACCTTTCAAGGTAAAAATGAATATGCTATAAAAAGATATGTCATTTAATTACAAAATAGTGTGAGAATGATGCTTTCTCTTCCTTAGCTAGGTAGGGTAGTTCTCTTGCGACAATGTGACATAGGGAAAACTAATTTAGATAACATATTTTGGATAAGTATTGATGTATGTTATTGTCTTGGAGGCACTAATATTTTGCAAATATAAAAGTGAGCTCAACTTGACCAAATGGAAGTCAAAGTAGTTGCTTGTGTTATTAGACTAGCACCAAGCCGAGGAAATTCAGGGGTTGTGAGCTCCTAGATTACTATTCTTTTTGGTGCCAAAATTAATGAACCAATTGTAATAATCAATACTATCATTTGCTTTGATAGTTGATGAATATAAAATCTAGGAATTCTATTTGTAGTCCATGTTTTTAAATAAAGAGAAGTCTATGATCCAAAAGGTTAAGTTTTAGTCACTTTTCAATAGAAGGAGTTTGTTGAGTACTAAATATAATCTTGTTTTTTTATCAATATGTATGTTTTTAATTGTTATGAATAAAAGCAACATTTTAAGTTTTCATCTCTAAGTTATTTGGCTTCACTTCTCTATGGGGACCCACATAGGAAGTCAAATAATTAGTTAGCATAGGATTTGCATTTAGTTAATAGAACTAAGGTAGACTCTACTGTTCCTGTAGCCATTAATAACAAAATTAGTGGACTATTCCTATAGCATAGGCAGTTGAAGTAATTGCCAGCTGTATTTTCATGCTTTGTTAAAATAGATTTGAGTCTCAGCTTTAGTTTAGATTTCTTGTAGCTTAAACATTCTAATTTCCTTAGAATAGTTCTTAAGTTGAGATAAGTTTGAAGCATAAATTTTACAAACACCATTTCAAGTTTACATCCCTAGTTGATAAATTAAATGAGTCCAAATGAGTTGGGTAAGAACCACTTGAGGTGTCCAATCTTGGCTTAAGCAATCTGTTGCTATAGGATTTTGATCCCTTTAATTGGCCAAGTAGATATGACCTAGGAGCTTTCCTTTAGTAACCTCAAATGAACATTTATTGGGATTGAGGGATATGTCATATTTATGACATCTATTGAATACCTATCTTAGATCAGTAATATGAGTACTTCAATCCTTTGAAAAGATAGTTAAATCATCCATGTAGATTACTATATACTTATTTATCAATCCCTTAAAAGCTTCATCCATGGCTCATTGAAATGTAGCTCCTGCGTTAATTAACAGAAAAGGCATTCTCCTGTAAGAAAAAGTTCCCCATTTAGTCATGAAGGTTGTCTTCAACCTATCTTCTTCATCAACCATTACCTAATTATATCCCAAATATCCATCCAAGAAAGGCATCATTTTTGAACCATTTACAATTTGTAAAACCTCATCTAGTGAAGGCAGAGGGTAGTTGTCCTTTTGAGATGCAAGGTTCAAGTTAGTAAAGTCCATACAAATATGAATCTCTTCAATCTTTTTCTGCATAGGAATCAAATTATCCACCCACATAGAATGGTGAATGGGAAAGATGAACTTGGCATCAAGTAACTTCTTAACTTCCTTCATTATCAATGGTTTAATGATAGGATTAAGAGGCCTTTGCCTTTGACAAAAAGGCTTGGCATCTGGTTTTAATGGAATGTCATGCGTAATAATCCCAGGATCATATGTTTTTAGCTCTTCATAACTCCAAGCAATAACATCCTTATACTCTGCAAGTAATTTGAGCATATCTTCCCTTTCCTTTGCATTACATGCCTTTCTATTCTCAAATCTTCATCAATACCTAAATTGTATGAATCACATTCCTCGATCCTCTTTTCTTTGATCAATCTTTGATTAAGTGTTGATTCATCATGATCAAAGATACACTCCAACTCAACCATTCCCTTGGGAATAGTTTTGGTTTTTAAGTTAAGGATCCCATCTTCATCTTTATGTTCATCATCCTTAGGCTTTTTATCTAGAGTTTCATCAATTTCCTACCCTTTGAAGTGGCCATTGCACATGATAAATTCAAGTATATATTGATCATCCTAAAAGACTTGGAAGTTAAGATGTTATTTGAGATAGATGGAGCAGCAACCAATTCGAATGAAAATCTTTTCAATTTCATTCTCTTGATAGGTTGTAATGCATTAGATGAAATAGAAAGGGCATCTACTACTCTATTTTTCTTCCTCAAAATAGAATTCATATTCAAAGCCTCAAAATCATCCATTAAATCCCATAATATTTTCTTGTAAGCAAGAAAGCTCTTATCATTGCAAAAGTATACCAATTTAACTTATCTTATAACTAACTAATAATCTCCCTTGACTATGAGAGCTATGATTCTTTTCTCCAATGCAAAAATAAGTCCTCGGATCAATGCTTCATACTCTACAACATTATTAGTACATGTAAACTATAATCAATATGTTGCATAGAAAGACTGACCTTTTGGGTTGGCCAACTCAATACCTGTACTGGCTCCTAATTTTCATTTGGAACCATCGAAGAAAAGTTTCCAAATCAGATCTTCTTTGGGCTTCCTAACCTTATGCTTGTTCATCCTTATCTTTTCTTTTACTTGGTCCTAAAAGGATTGTTTATCAGGAATCCACTATAGTCTTTCATGGGGTGGACTTGATGATTTTCCATTGTTCCTCCTTGATACAAGAAGTGTATGTTTTTCTTGTTTTTCTTGGATTTCCCCTATCAATTCTATAATTTTATCTACTTTGGGTTTAGGATGGATGACTACTGAAGTCCATCCGTGACCTTTCACGTGTTGTCTTTGTCCTTGAACTTTGATCATTCCAAGTGGAGGAGAACACAAATCCCCACCATCTAAGGAGGTATTTCTATACAATGCATTCACATCTTCAATTTCCTCTTCAACCTTTTCCATAGATTCATATATGTTTATAGGATTTTGATTCTCTACGGGTTCAACTTTTAGAACATCACCACTCTTTACTTCCATCATCTGAGTTAACACCTTAGCGACTACTTCTTGGCAAGATGAACATTCAAACTCTAAATGACTAGCTTTATGCAATTGGAAAAATCCTAGAAGAAGGAGGATACTAGAGTCATCTTCCTCTCCTAACCATTGTAAGTTAGCCATCATATTGTCTATGAATTGTGTTACGATCTCATCCTTAGGGATTGAAATCCTAGATTTTACATCTTGATCATTTGATATTTTGGTTGAAGCTATATCAAAAGCCATCACCTTGTAAGAGCCCAAGTTTATTTTTAAGAATGCTACCTTATTCGAAGCATTCTATTCTATAATCATTGCTTTTAACTTTGGCTCTGCATCTATCTTGATTTTATTGTTCAACCCTTTCCATGGTAACCATAACTAAGTAAAATATGTAGAAAACCATCCTCTTAGGCATTTGGTCCATTCTCTACTTGGTAGTAGTCTAAATGTTTTTGGGATATCAATCACATGTATATCTTCATTGGTTGGTTGTTCTACCTCTACATTCTGTGCAAAATCATAGGATTCTAATAGCATAGCATTAAATTGTATAGGAGGTATATTGTCATTCGCTATTGAATTTTGAGTGATGTCTTGATTTCCATTGTAGTATGAACCATCATTGTTGGGTGCATTTTGACTAATCTCATACTGATTAATATTGGCATACTAAACATTATTGTTATTTTTATCTGCAAAAATGCTTCCATTATTTGAATGAGTGTTCCTTTATTGGTTCTATCTTTGGAAGCCATTGTTATGATCAGGAGGATTGACATTGTTTCCCCCACTTTTGTTTCCTACATTATTTTTTCCAATGAAGTTCCTATTGTAGTTTTGATTATAATTGTTATTATTGTAAAGACTAGCATTTTTTCTTTGGAAGTTGTTATTCTATCCTTACAACAACCTTAAGTGAGCCAACCCATTATTCATTTGTGACATGGTCTTCTTCATTTGACCAAACTTAGAGGCAAAACTATTGTCTACCTCAGTGGAAGCTACTACCTTTTACTCAAATAAAGTGTCTTTTGGAGGTTCATATCCTAGGTATGTTAAAGTGGGGTTTTGTAGAGTAGGTGCCTATTGTAGTGGAGCTAGATTCATAGGTATGAATTGGCTAGGCATCATAGGTGTTTTAATAGGATATATGAGCATTATTATAATAGCTTGAGCTAGAAGCATCAATCCTCCTCCATTAGGATTGGCTTGCTTAGTAAAGGTGATTGCTTTTGCAAAGACTTTATCCAATGTTTCAATATCTATTGTAGGAAGTCTTTCTAGCAAATAGCAGTAAGATGGTCCATAGCATTTGGATAAATCTGAATAGTAGCTTCAACTAGTATAGTGTATGGCATTTATAGCTTGTGGTATGCCATATGAAAGTGATGATTGAAGTGTGAAACCATCTCAGCTGGGTCCTTTTTTATTGATATGAATTATTGATGTATCACTACTAGGTTAATAAAAGTTTTGACTTATTCCAAAAAAAAAATTAAATGTAGGCCAGTCTTTAATACATCCAAGTGGCAAATTAATGTACCAATTAAAGGAAACTTCCCCCAAAGAGTAGGGGAATAAGTGAAGAACCAAATTCTCATTAGTAATCTACTTTTGGTTGAAAATCTCCTTGAATACCTTGATGTGATCTTTAGCATTTCGTGACTCTCCATAGATGAACCTTGGGAAAAACTTCTCAGGATTCTTGAGAAGATCATTGAGTACACCTGTCAAGTTGATTGGTGAGTCTACAACATTTTCAAAAAAGGACATCAGAGGATTAGGTGGACCAACAAGTAGCTGTTGTGATGGTTGTTGTAGAGGTGGAACTAAAGAAGATGATGAAAATGTTGAATGGAAGTGGTAGAATTTGGGGAATTCCTTTGTTACTACAAGGCTTATAAAAATGGCTAAGCTCGAGGAATTCATGTGCACTTGGTGAAGATCTTAAAGCTCATTGAAATGGTGATGATAAATTGGAATCCTCTAGTTTGCATCAATTCTAGAAAAATCACACCTCTACAGAAATACACTTTCTCACAAAATAAGGTGCACCTCATAATTTAGCACACCTAGTGCACCTATGCACCTCAGAAGCTTGAAAACTCAAAAATATTTCTAATCTTGTAAAAAAAAAGTATAATTTTGAAGTTTGTAATTTTTTCTTCTATTCTAAATGTTAAGGGGCCCTCCTTCTAGTGTCACTTCTATTAAGTTGTCATTTTACACAATGCTTAATGGTAGGAATCATTTTCAACTCCTCTCTTGAAAAATTAATCCAACGATCAACTCGAAGGTTTTGAGTGATCTCACAACCTACTAGAATCCACTCAATTGAAGATAAATGTGAATCTTCATAAGGAGGCCTTTGCTGGTTCTAAATAATTTGGATAAGATTTTGAATCTCCTTGTCTCAAAAGAATAACCACAAAAGAAAGAAATATATTTTTGTATTTGTCTATTTTATGATGAATGCAAAATAATAATTCAACTATATGAATTCCTAATTTAACCAAGGGGTTAAAAAAGAAAAAAATGAAGATAAGGTAACAAGAAGTTTAAGAAAATAACAAAAAAAGTAAATCCTAATGGACATAAGCCATGGAAACAATGCGTCTGCAAGTTAAACTCTTGAAAAGATTAGTAGGTAACCAATGAAAATAGGAGCAGAACTTCCTTAATTCTACTAATGGAATCATTGATGGGAATTTAGTAACTGTAAGATGTTTCACTTGTCATCAAATCACAAGGCCACATAAAGTGCACTTATGCAAGACAAAAATCTATGTATGAATAATATTATGATCTCTTCTCAAACTAAGTATGTCAGTGGAATTTGTAGACCCATTGCAAACACCAAAATTAAAAGATTGCACAACCAAAATAATGCAATAAAACTATTGGCTCAATTACATTCCATGAACATACATTCACAAAATATAACATACTTAGGTGAGAATCACTACACTGCAAAGGCAAGTACCAATAGCATATATTATTGCATCAAAATAATGGAAGCATTGAATAGATATTACATTCCCAAATTTATAAGAAATCTTCTCCTCAATTTGTGTTGAGAGTGAGAGATAGAGAGTGAGAGATATATTTATTCAATCATATTCTTCTAAACTAATAAAACAAATTTATTTATGTACAAACTAACTCTCTAATTGGTTCTTAGTAGAACTCCATCCATATTTTTATAATTAATTAGATGCATGAGCCTTTACATGTCTTAAAACAAAGAAAGCATGAGAAAATAAGAAGAAAAAAGCCATGAGATGATGTAGAAGTTTCTAGAAGTGCAAGAAAGGAGCCCCATCTTCACTAAGCATCTATAGGAGTTAAACCGTTGTCAGAATGTGTTTTTAATGCATGGAAATCTCTAAATTTAGAACTAGCAGTTAACTATTGGCACACATCTAAATTCTCAAAACTTCTAGCAAACATCTTAAAAAGTGCACTTGGCGCAAAAATGCACCTCGTAAGTAGGTTCCTAAAAGTGCAAAATTTCACTAAGTGTCAAAATTAAAATTTTGGCTTCTGGATTTTGTTCCCCTTTATACCAGAGCTATGTTTAGGTATTTTCCATTGGGTTTCTCGATGATCTCAATGATTTGAGCTACATATAGAAAATCTAAGGCTTCATACTTTTCCTTGACTTTCTACCTATAGTTCCCAACCTCAATGTGAGTCTCTAAAAAATCTCCAAGTTTTACATGCAGCTCTAATAAGGATTCTTCCATTCTAAATGCTTGCCTAATATCATCATCATTAGTAGCTTCCTTAAAAAATTTCTAGAATTCCTCAGCTACTACCTCTACCTTTATTAGTTTACCCCTTGTATCATCCTCAAAATATTATAAACACACATAGCTATAATGTTTCTCTGCCTCCAAAATGCATTCTTGGGTTTGATTCTTAAGCTTGTGAATCTTTGTTTGTAATGTTTCCATTATTTTATTGCATCCAAAATTTTCTCTATCTAGTCATCAATTTTATCCAACTCCTTAGCTATATACACCTCCATCAACATTCAATACCTTTTTCCTTTGATTGACAATGATGCTTGCAAGTCTTTTCCCCAGGTATTTATTTCATCCATTAGACCAAAACTTGACTCAAAATGGTGACCAGCCTATCCGCATTGAATAGCTTTAAGTTTCCTTGTATAATCTATACACCCTTTTCCTCAAAACTCTCTCTCCACTTCTAACAAGCTGTCAAAAATGGGTCTAAGTGGCCTGTACCTCTATCTCTTCTGTCCAATGTTGCATTCAAAGTCTCTTCAAGGATTTTTTGATCTAAGGGATCAATGACTTCACTTAGATATCTTTTTAGGATCTCATTTTGTCTCTAAAGTGTTATTAAATCTACCGCACCCAATTCTAAGCTCTTGAATACTTCTTTAATTCCAATTGTGACCATTAGTTTATCAGTATCCAAGGTAGGTTTCCCAAGCATGACCTCCTTGATCTGATAAACCCTTGTAGTCAATTCTTGAACATCTATCTAAAAAGGAGGTATAGATACATGAGAAAATAATACCTAGTTCTAATCACTCATGATGAAGGCTAATGCTTGTGCATCCTTTGGTGGAAATTCAGGTTTCCTTAGAACTTCAATCAATTCCATCCTATCCTCCTCTTCTATAGTGAATTGTTACCTCTTATTTCTTATCACTTCTTTTCTCAACCATCTTCAAATATGCTCTACTAAGGATTTTCCTTTTGAGGATGGAGTTTTCCTAGCTATAATTTTCCCATTATCACTCCTCTCTGGAGTCTTCTCCTTTTGTGAGAGATCCATACTAGGAATCTTTATATTTTTGGAATCTATAAGCCTCACCTTTATGTCTTGGGAAGCTTGTTGAGGATACTCACTTATTTGGCCTTCATTCAACACTTCATTGGTGTATATTTATTGTGACTCCTCCTCTTGCTCTACGTGGATTTTTCCTTCTTCAATGTTTGGAGGAAGAGGGATAGTTGATCACTTATCTACACAAAATAAGACATGTACTAGGGATGGAGTTACCTTGGGTTCTTATGGTTCAGGTGAATACTGACTATAATCATCCTACAAAGGTTCATTGGTTAGAGTGTTTCTTTCTTGTCTCCCACAAATTCAATACATACCAACATAAAATCAAAATCTCACATCTTAAATACATCAGTCCCCTCAACATCTTGTTCATCTATCCATTGCTGCATTTCATCCTTAGAGGTTGTAGTCTAAATAGACTTCTCAAGAATCAGTGGTTGTGTGATTGTGGAGCTCCTTCTCTATTTTAATTCTGTGGCTCTTGTGAGGTGAGTCCTCTATTTCAAAGATAGATTGTCCTCTTCGTACTCATCATCCTCTTCTTCTTCTCCTTCTTCTGGTATAACTTTTAGGACTGATGGGAAGGGGATAACTATCTTGAAAACCTTTTGTCTCCTCTTGACCAGAGTCTTAATCTTCCTTCTCTTAGGAGCAGAAGGGGAGGCTTGTACTTCTTATGTGGGTGGAGACACCTCTTTCACTTCAATTTGAGCTTCTCCTTGGCCTTGTTCAAGTGTTGACACTTGAGGATTATCTTGGGCTTTCATGGCTTCCACATTCTTGACCCCTTGTATATTCTCTTCTCTTATCTATGGAGGTTCTTGAGTGGCTTCTTCTTCTAGCTCAACTTGTTGAGAGAAGTCCTCTTCCTCTTTCCTTTACCTTTCCTTTACTTTTTTGAGCCCTATAATATCTAACTTGTCTATCAAGTTGGTCCACTGTCTCTGGTCTTACTAGAGATTGAGCTATGAAGGTAGGTACTATGACCTTAGCTCTTCAGTCTCTTATTGGGTGGGCTTGAGTGTGAAAGATAATCTCTTGAGGAATTAGATCAAGTTTGAAAGGTCTCTTGATCCAATTCTTTGTCAATTTGATTGCATGCCTTGCCCTATGATTAATTTCTAAGTTTTCTTCCTTATCAACCTACACATTCATGATAGGTTAGTCACCAATCTTGTCCCTATTAAACAGTGGATCAAGGACATCTTTAGTATTTTTTGCATGATTTTCAATGAACCATTTATCTTCAAAACTCTCTCTACAAGATAAAGATTCATCCTACAATAATCCTTTATACAGATATCATAATCATCTACTGTGCTCATCCAGTGATCTTCAACTACATCTTTGTGCTAAAACGTCTTACTAGCCAAATAGTGCACCCTTCCAATATTATCAAAATAGGGTTGTGGAGAATTATATTCATCCAAAGGATATCGATCCCACTAAGACTCAAAAGATGGAATATCCTATCTCCTATCCACACTAAATGGTCCTATAGCAATAGGCCATATCCAAGTTACTTTGTGCTATTTTCGTACTTTGTCATATGTAGACAAGAGTTGTTGAGCAATATCCAAAAATATTAGTCTCTCACTTGGGTATCTAGGGATATTCTTAGGAATGATCATTGTACCTTCTACCCTCAAATATGTGAATGTTTGGTACTAGATGTAATAGGCTCCAACTTTTGATATCTTTGTAGCTACCTCTTTTGACATCCTCTTCATGTAATCCCCTTCATTGAACTATATTATTGCAAATATAAGAGCATCATTTATGATCCAATATTCCTTGCTATGATCTTGAAGCTTCTTCTTAACTAGCTAAGGATACACTATATATGGCCATGCATTTGCATCTTGCATGCTATCCCTTTTGTAGAGTCCCAGATAATCCATCACTTATGGAGCTAACAAGTATACCAAATATGATGTCATATACAACTTTCGGTTATTCTTAACCATGACTAGTTGCACACCCAAGTTCTCACTAAGAATGGAAGACCAATCAAGTGACATCTCCATTATTTGATCATTTCAATAAAATGTACCATCCAAATGTTTAAGTGTCTAGAAGTAGGAAAACCCATAAATCTACTCAAGAGTATGATTGAATATCAAATATCTTCCTTTATATAGCCTCATGTCATATCCACTTTGCTTGCTTTTTTCCCTAGAGGACTTTTTTCAATAAGGTATGAAGACTAGATGATCTTGGAAGCTTAATAAATATGTTCCCTATACCATCTCTCCACTTGGTGGTAAGTTAATCTAATGAATTGATCTACCCTCAGGAGATGGAACACCTTCTCAATGTTATTGGGTTAAAGATCCAAGATGATCTCTCTAGTTATGCTCTTCACTATCCTTTCTTTAGGAACATAGTTTTTTGTGAGTGTCATAATGATCTCCAAAGATTGCATTGATACTGGATGTGATGTTGCATGAACAAGTATTGATTGGATCAATGTGGATATCATCGAGGATCATTCTATTTGTTTATTACATAGTGTCAAGAATGCATCCAAATCTGTGTGACCTACTTTAGTGTCTTGAATCTCTGAGTAATCATATTGAAATTGTGACTTGGTTGGAACACCTTGAAACTTGAATACCATGGGCTTTAGAACCATCTTTGCAAAAAGGGAGAACGATGAAGAAGTCATTGAATTTTCACAAAAGGAATGTGTATTAGTCCAAAGTCAAAGAAAAAATGATTAAAACAAACACTAAAACTAACACAAACAAAACCATAAAACCCTAATCTACCCAAAAACATCAAAAAACCTAATTTTATAACCCTTATTTGTAAAAAAAAAAGGGCACACCTGGCACACATGATAGGTGCACTTGGTGTGCCTTTATAATTTGGCTTATTCACTGATATAGGGTTCATAGTAGTGCACCTCATGGGGTGCGCTGATGTGCACCCTTTGATCACTTAGGCACTTTGGTATAGAAAGATTTAGGTATTTAAGGGTGCGCATTAGCACACCTAATTATGTGCATTACTACACACCTCAAATGGATGTTTTTGTTTAAGTTTTTAAGTTTTTTAACATAGTAAAAGGTGCATAGTAGCACACCCAGATAGGTGCGTTGATGCGCACATTTGGGTGTTCTTTTATGTTGTCTTATGTGTTTATTTTTTGCAAGAGGAGTGAAGGAGTCACGCACACCTGCTAGTGCAGAGCTACGATTCAAGAGCGTGGAGAGAAACAATAATAAGTGAGAAGAATAAGGGGTCCAAGGGTGATGCTTTCTCCATATGATTTGGTGCACTAGCACACCTGTGGAGGTGCACTTGTGCACCTTTTTCTCTACGAAAAAGACTAATCTCTGCAAGATTTTGATTTTCAAACTTTGGGTTTCTAAGCTAGGACCCCTCATCTAACCAAAAACAATAAGAAGACTCAGATCTTGGACTAGGGATCCGAAAAGCTAAAAAAAGGGTAGGGGGTCCCCATTTCTAGGAAAAATGGGGCATGCATTGTGAAACCAAAACAAGGACATTTTACGATTTTTAGTGATTTTTTTAGGACATTTTATGATTTTAATGAATTTATTCAGGATATTTTACAATTTTTAGTAATTTTTTCAAGACATTTTATGATTTTTATGAATTTGTTCAACATATTTTACAATTTCTTAGTATTTTTTTAGGATTGTAAGATGTCACAAGGGTTAGCTCCAATCTGACATGTAATAAGTCTAATAGATAAGATGTGCTTAGGGAGATGCCCCTAGTTCAAATTCAAATTCGTGCACTATGTAGGTGATATGCCCCCATAAAAGACACAAACTTTGTACAAAGGCCAAAGACAGAGTATGTATAGACTAGTGACACTTGGGTAAGATAACAATGGACATTAACCAGTTCATGGGCCATGATCAAGGACTAGGGATGTCTTGTAATATGAAGGATATGATCAAGGAATGAAAAAAGGGGTACAAAACAAATGGAATCCTAATAGATGGAGGAGCAAAAATTGATCACACATATCACCTATTTGCCAGGTTTTTACCATGGTACTTGTGCAAAGCACCTGTTTTCTAGGTTTTCACTTTTGAAAAGAATTTTTCTCTTGACTCAAATTTTTGTGCCAAGATTCTTATTTTCTAGGTTTTCATCAAGGCATCCATTTGTTCATGACTTTTTTCACTTTTTTGTTTCTATTTTCATGACTTTTTTTTTTTTTTTTTTTTTTTTAAGGACTTATGCCATTTTAAAAATATTTTTCCTAGAATTTTTAACATCTTTTTATAAATTCTTCAAGACTTTTAGACAAAATCAAGTATAGTACTTGTAAAGATGCATGATGTTGATGAACATAGGTAGTGGCGCACCCTCTAGAGTTACAAGCTAATATACCCTAGACACGAATGTTGTAGTAACTACATAAGGTCCTTCCCAATTTGGTTCAAATTTTCTTGGTTTTTTCCTATGCTATCAAGTCTTGTAGTTCATATTTAGGACAAGATCACCAATCTCAAAATGATGATCTCAAACTATCTTATTATAACTTCATTTGAGTCAGTTCTGGTAAGTTTTAGATGTGTCAAGCCAACTCACCTCTGCTCATCAAGCATATCAAGTTCATGGGGTCTAGATACTTTGTAGTGTTCATCATCAACAACATCTTGTAAGGATGCTCTCAATGATGGAATTTCAACTTCAATGGGTAGTATTACCTCAGTTCTATAGAAAAGAGAGTATGGTGTTATGCCAATGGGAGCATGCACACTTGTTCGTTAGGCCCAAAGAGCTAGACTTAGTTGTAAGTGCTAGTCTCTACTAGAATCATTGAGTCTTTTGAAGAATCTTGAGAATGGTCTTATTAGATGCTTCTGCTTGGTCACTGCCTTGTGGATGGTAAATACTAGAATATCCATGGTAGATGTCATATTTCTTGCAAAGCTTATCCACATCCTTATTTTGAAAGGAACTTCCATTATCAATAATAATAGCCAAGGGAATTCCATACCAACATATGATATAGTTCAAAATAAACCTTGAAATCTACTTTCTAGTGGTGAACATTAGAGGGACAGCTTCTACCCACTTGATAAAATATTCTATTGTACGATGATGAACTTATGTCCATTAGAGGAAGGAGGAGAAATAGCTCCAACAAGATCAAATGCCTACTATGAGAAGGCCCATGGAGATATGACTATTTTGAGTTCTTATAGTGGTGTGTTGATCAAATTACTATGTATCTAGCACTTATGACATGTTTTGGCAAAAATCATGAGCTTCTTGTTCCATGGTGGGCCCATAATATCCCACTCTTACAATTTTCTTAGCCAAACTCATACCATTAAAATGACCTCCACATATAACTTCATGAACCTTGTGTAAGGAAATTTCAGTTTCTTGTGAGTCAAGGCATCTAAGAAGGGTTTGGTAAAATGATCTCTTGTAAAGGGTGTTGTACACTTGATTTGTGTCACTCTCTAAACCCTTCTATCCAAATGATTCCATGAGTTTGGAATGTTTGAATGCTGGCTTAGAGCTCCCTATCCATGGAGTGCAAGAGAGTATATTTCAAGAATAAGAAAACTCTCAGATGAGCCTTAGAGATACTCTTCTTGCTAGTAAACCATGCAATGAGAGGTTCCAAAGACAAGATACAAGAATGCAAATGTCTCAAGGAGTTCCTCAAGAATGCAATGCAACTAAAGATTAAATTAGAATGAATATGAAAAATGCAGCTATTCTAAGCATGGATGAGAGTGTTACAATCCAAATATTAAGCTATTTGAGATAGATTATTGCAAAATAGAAACTAAACTAACATGCAACATGAATCTAAGCTAAAATGCTATGGTATGAGAGAATGTAGACAAGAAATAGAAGTTCTCCACAAAGCTCCAAAGAAACCTGTTAGAAAACTTGCAGCATAACAATATTCAAAATAAGGATGGATTGAGGGGGAAAGCTCTCTCCCTTTTAAAGATGTATGGACGGTGGAGATCAAGATGAAGATGGTGGATGATCAACGGTTGAATTCGAAAATAGGAGTGATCCATGTGCACACACAAGTCAACCAATAGAATATAAGTTGACTTGTCATATAAGACAAAAGTCTCACAAACCTTTTATTTTATTTGTAAAATAGAAAAAGGACTTTATGTGTGCATTTTAAGTGGGTTAGAAGAATGGGGTATTTTATTTAATTAAAAGGGGACATGTTCTTTTAATCAAATAATGAACTTAGGATAGCATAGTCAAACTATAGGTTATAATCAAATAAATTGATTGTTAGCAATTTGGTCTAGGTAAATGATTAAATTAATTTAGCCAAAATGCTGAGAAGGGGGTTAATAGTCTAGATGACCATTTTTAGGTGATTACATTTGCCCCTCTTTGACTAATGCATGATCGATCTGGGAACACATTATGTCAAAGAAAATAGAAAGCCAAGTAGGTGGTGATAGATATAGATATCTAATTTTGAAGATAGAAATGTAGAAAAAGATAGCAAGTCCTAAATGTACAGCCTGATAGTGGTAGTACTGAACACTAGGAAGAGAACAATGTTAGAATTCAAGAAGAATGTTAACACCTAGAAAAGCGGATAGAGTGAGAGCAAGTGAAAAGATCAAACAAATGCTCCTAAGCAGTGATAGAGTATTTATGCCCTCTCGGGATTGAAATTGAAATGAGGTAAAGGGATGCAAAAATTGGCTAGAAATGAGAAAATTAGAATATAGCAATGTCCAAGATGACAGATAGATGATTAGAACCCAAGAATGACTATATTAAAAAATTGATAAAATGCCCCAGTTTGACTAGAGTTGACCTTGAAGGATATAGCATAAAAATAAGGTCGAAATGAGTAGAAAGGTGATTTTAGACATGAAATAGTGAATTTAAGTAGATATGAAGTATGGAAATGATGAAGACATGGAGAAATTAAGATGCCCCAGTGATGATTCAGAGATTAGACCTCAAAAGGTTAGCTAACTGCTCAGAAGAAAGTAGAATTTTAAAAGACAATTTTGACCATCAAGATGAACTCGAATTTGGATTTCGATCTCGAAAATGAATCTAGGATGTCAAAATTATTTAAGAGGTCAAAACTTTATGTAATGTGATGATAAGATAGAAATGAGATGAAGTGAAAGATTAAGAAGGTGAAAAGACATGAACAAGAAGAAAGTAAAGAAATATATGAAAGGAGTTAGCTGATATGTCCACAAAAAATATGAAGAGAGAGCTCTCCCCATATGCAAGAATGCAAGACTAAGCTAGAAAATGAACCTAAAATGCAAGCTAATATGCAAAGTGGTTTACCAGCAAGAAGCGCATAACATTTAGACTCTTAATTTCATCATTGAGCATTTATTAGGGACATCATGAGAGCATGCAACCATCACTAGTATAACTATGAGGATATGAATATGATCGATATCAGATAGGCATGTGGAAATTCAATCTAAGCATCAGAGACATGTAAGTCAAGATAACTACGCGATTAGACTCCCTAAGTTTAATTTAGCAAGATTAACCTGTACCAAGGCATAAGCGCCAAGATAACCCCCAAGTGTGGTCTTGCAAAATAGTCAAGGATGATACATTTGTAAGTCAAAATGTTGAATAGGTCAAGCATAAATGCTTACAACACTATAGACAAACAAAGTATACACACAAGTAGAAATCAAGAAAACATGTCCCATGCCCCCAGTCTTCTAGTCAACGACATCTTTGAAAGACTATTAGGGAGGGAACACATGGCTAAGAAATCATCATAGACAGCACACAAAGTAGATAAAGATCAGCATAGCTTAGTTGTTTAAGTGTTAAAGTGCATGTGTGTAAGTCACTTGGCCATTTCTTCAAGACTTGATTCTAATAGTGAGAAATATTGCGACATCGGAGACCGTAGGTAAAATATCTGAAAAGTGTTAAAAAACACTTGATGTCAAGGTGGGGGAAGTGTTGAGAAACACTATTTTGTGAGTTATCAAAGAAACCCTAATGCACAAGAATACTTCAATAGGCTAAGTAGCTATGCCCCCAAGACAAGGACAAGAAACAACTCCAAGTTAGGAAAAGTGTATCAAAATAGGTGATTGAGACTGAGAGACAGAGGTGCAAGGGTTTCAAGTAGTGCCTTGTTTCTAGGTTTTCACCACTTGACAAATTTTTTCAGGACTTTTTTTTATTTTTAGGATTTTTTAGAAGGTTTTAGATATCACTAGTTCTCAAGCAAGATCACATCATTTTCTCCCAATGTCTAGCAAGGTATAGGATATGATGGAGCAATGAGCCAGTGGATAAGCAAAGATGGATGAAAAAAGAGTATGAAGCAAGTGAAAGTGATCCTCAAGGACTGACTCCTCAAGAGTACCCAAGCTAGGGAAACAGTTGAAATAGTCATATGAAGCATATTTTGGATAAGCAATGGAAGTAATTAGAAAGATGGTGTGTAGGATAAGCAATGAAGCTAACAAGTGAGATAGCATGAAGCATGTAGTCCAAAAGAGTAGCCATGTCAAGAGACCTATGAGAACCATGATTTATTTATTATGATCAAAACCAAGGGGTCAACTAGATAGTATAGCAATGGGATAGAGAAATAAGAGTAAAGCTCAAGATAGAGGCTATGAGTGAATCAGAGAGCACAATAGAAAATCTCGTGGATAAGATAGCCAATATGCAAAGATAGCTCAACATTGTCAAGATCAAAGAGAGAAGAGGGGATAGATGGATGATGGAAGAATTACGCATGATGCTTGTTTGCCAAGTTTTCATCATGGTACTTATCTAAGGTGCCACAAGAAGTAGTTTTCACCATGGGATAAATTTATTTCTCTTTACTTTTGCTACCAAGGTGCCACAAGAAGTAGTTTTCACCAAGGCACATTGTCATTTTTTTTTTCTTTTTTCTTTTTCTTTTTTGAATTTTTAGAAATAGCTCAAGCTTTGTCAATTTAGATAGTGCTCTTATAGGAAAGATAAGCCATGATAAGACAAGACCATAGAAAGGTATGCTCAAAGATGTTGATAGTGTGATGAAAGAGAAATGGTAGTAGGAAGAGTATATGGAGGATAAGAGTTCATGTATAGAAAGTAAGTGTAAGCTTTAGAGGATTTCATGAGGGTAGTTGAAATATTGGACAAGATCAACATTGACACACACCTTGAAGGGTGTTGGAACAATGGAGGAATCATGGATGAAGTAGCTTGAGGTTTAGATGTATGAAGTGGTAGAAGAGATTTGGAAAAAAAAAGAGTGGAAGGCTTTGGAATATTTTTAGAAAGAGTTTTGGAAGAAGATGGAATGGAAGCCTTTGGAAGCTTGAATGTCAACTTTGAAGTATTTTCAATATTCAAGTCTTTTAAAAGAGACTTGGGAATCCATATAGCTTTAGATTTTCCTTTGGATACTTCAAAATACATTTCTTCAATAATGGGTTTAGGAACCCATAGTTTTTTTGATTTAGCTTTTTTAATAGTGGACCTTTGTAGTCTCTTTTGTGCATTCTCCTTCTTAGCATTCACATGTCGATTAGATGGGACATAGTGATCTTTCTTTTTCAATGGATTCTTATGTTTATTCTCACTTCCAAAGGACTTGGGATTTGTGGATGAATAAGGCTGATATGACTGGTTTAGATGTATAGATGGGTGAAAAGTCATCAAGGATGAGTGTCTTTGTTGATCTTGAGGTATGATGGGAGAGCTAGGAGTGAATGTAGGAGATGGAGGAACATAAGGCCCCAATATGGATGGAAGATTTGAATGCTTTAGCTTAGATGGATAAGGACCAAGGATAGATTTAGAAGATGCAAAGGGATAGTGGGAAGGGATATCAACATCTTTAGAGTGAGCAACATGGTAAAAGCCATCAATAGACTCATGAGTAGCTTTGATAGGAACAACATTTTTAATAGAAGCACTTGAAGCTTGAGCACAATTTTGAAGTGGATGTGAAGAAGTAGAACATGAGGGGATGCTTTGATCTTGACAAGTAGCTTTGGATAGCATATGAAGAGAACTTTTCTCATAATTTTCAGTAAGCTCAAGGGAGATAATGGAAGTGGTATCTTCATCATACTTAGGAGGTAGACAAGATATATGATATGGAGGGGAAAAATCTTGAAAGATATGAAAGGGTGCTTGATCTTGATCTTTCTTGACATTTATAGCCTTTTATTTTTGAGAGTCCTCTTGACATGGAGCCACTTCTAAGGACAAGGGAGAATGAAGAGTGAATGGAGTAGTGTTTGTATTAGGCATAGTAGTGCATGAAGGTTGAGGATGTTTAGGATTATTAGCATGGAAAACATTTTCAGCCAAGTGAAGGTTAGCTTGAGTTTCTTTTAGAGATAGCCCTTGAGGATAGGCATAGTGTACGTGAAAAGAATTAGGTTCTTTATTTGATAAAGTCTTGTTGGAAAGCTTTGAAGTTTTGGGAGATGCATGAGTGTTGGAAGAAGTGGAAGATGTAATGGAGCCACTACTAGACATAGGTTCATTATTGTAATCTTGCTCAAGAAAAGTATCCTCATCGCATGAATCATTAGAGGTATCAATAATTCCATTATCAATAAGATCTTGGATTTTATGTTTCAGCTCTATACAATTAGAAGTAGCATGGTCATTATATTGATGATAGGTACAATAGGTATCCAAGAATGGATTTCCATAGGAGCTAGACTTAGGCAACATGATGAGCTTGTTGCTAAGAAGTTTTTGCAAAGTGTCATCATAAGAATCTTTCAAGGGAGCAAAAGTTCTATTAGAAGCATGTCTAGAGTCCTTTTTTTGTTTCTCAAGTGAATGGTATGCATCCATATCTTCATCATTAGCTTGGTCAAAGATAGGTCCATCATGAAATTTTAGCATAGGCTCAAAGGAGGTATCACTTGCTTGTTCTCTAAAGAGGTCTTTAGATCTAGAAGATGAAGACATTTGATGTCTTGAAGTAGAGCATGTAGACCTAGAAGAAGAGGATGACCTCAAAGAAGGTGACTTAGATGCATGTAAAGACCTTAAGTAAGATTCATGTAATGATGCAATCTTCTCCTCTAACCTTTTCTCAAGTTTAGACTTCATTTCTCTCATGCGCTTCGAAAGATGAAGGTAAGAAAGATCATTTGTCTCTTCTAGTTCTTTGTATTGTGCATATAGATCTTGAAACTCTTTAGTGACATGGAGGATATCATGATCATCTAGATTTGGTTGAATTTTGGTAGCACAAGCTTTGAATTCCATAGTTTTAGATACAAAGCCAAGCATAAAAGAGCCTAGAGGATAACTTGATGTTGAAACTATAGGAGGTAGAGTGTTCACTTGCCAAGATAGTAGAGAAAGATTAAAGTGACTTGTCAAAAAATATGTCCAAGAAACTTACAACATGAATGACTCAAGTCAATAGCTAGGCAAGATGCCGAAATAGCCAAATACATAGAGCAAGCAGGGTGACAAGTGAACAACTCTCCAACCCAAGAGTGTAGTCAATAAATCAAGGCAACCATTTCAGCAAAAATATAACTAGCAAGTGGACATAGACCATGAAGATAGAAAGACCAAGAGTGCTAAGACCAAAGAGCCACTTTAAGCATGTTCAAGCACTAGAGACATAGAAAATAAAAATCAAATGATGAGACTCCCCTTAGCAAGCAACACAAAAAAAATGTTAAGACTTGATGCTTTGACTTGGTTGACAAAGTTTGACAATAGTTGATAGCATAGCAAGTTTGATGTTCAAAAGCAATTTCTTTCCAAGCAAGATAGTGACACATGAAGTATTCTTCAAACAATCAAGCAAGGGACAAAGAAACCTTGCATGATACAAGCATATGTGACGTCTCAAAAGAATTCCCTAGAATTATTGTCATGTGTATGTTCAAAACATTCTCACTGGTATAGCACATTTGAGAACACATCAAGCAATATCTACCTAGAAGTCATGGTTCATTACTCAACAACTTGGCCCACGCTTGATGCTCCTTTGCCTCACACCAATTGGTTTCCCACAAGAGATATTGGCTTTGTCATGGAAGTGCCATAAGCACAACCAAGGGAACACATATGGTGAGTGTAAATCTTGGGGTGATCCGGGTAGTCCACTAGGATCGATCCTTGCACCAAGAAGTTGAGCGGCTAAAAAAAAAGGTTGTTACTAACTTAGAGTTTTTAGATCGGGCTTTCGTTCATAGTGTTCCTCTTGCTCCCAATTATGGGACACCTCACCTTGCGATGAGTAACCGATCTCGCGATCACAAGAGTACCTTAAGCATTCTTGCCTAGTGATCTCCCTATGGTCGAAATCCCATAAGCAATCACACTAGGCGAAGACAAATACTTCGTCTACCAAAGTTTTGTGTCCTTGGTAGCCTTGAGTTTATAGTGGGTTGGAAGAGCCAAGTAATCGGCTTGTCCCCACTTGGGTCGTTCCTCTCAGGTTGTCCGAGAGCGGGCCTTCTAAAGGATTCTAACTACACAAAGAGTGGATCAACTTTCGGAAGTCAAGATTTTTGGTTCACCACAAGGGTGAAGAGCATACTCTCCTATTCCAATCATTTTCTCCCAAACATGCGAAGAAGATTCAGTTACCCCTTTCTTTTGAAACCAAATGGCAAGTCAAGATTTCTGATTCACCACAAGGGTGAAGAGCATACTCTCCTATTACCAAAAGGCTTCAATCACAAGTTTTATGTGCCTATAAAAAATGAACAATTATTCAATGCCGCACATGGAAACAAAAATCAAGAAAGTTTGAATTTTTATGCTTTGGGCAGCCCTGCAAACAATGTTAGTAGCCCTTGCGCATTTGAAGCTTTGACATGCGTTCTTTTTATGCAATGTTTCAATTTTTTTTCATAAGGATGGCAACCTGTAATCACAACTTGTTAGCACCAAAAGTTAGTGTGAAATAACATAAAAATCTACAATAAAAATTGGTGTTTTGCCTCAAAAATCCAATTTATCTTCCAACCAAGTGCATGTAAAGAAAGTGAAAGTTAATCACAAATGCTCTCATTTTTACTCTTTGATTTTGACCTAGTCAACAAGATTGGACTTGTTTTCTATGATTTCGTATCCAAAAATAAAAATAAAAAGAAGAGACCCCTATTAAAAATCAGAGAGCTTTTCAAAAATGCAAGAAATTTAAAAAAATCTCTTCATTTGCGCTCTAGAGATCAATTTTGTCAAAACAGACCAAATTTCTCAAATCGAGTTTTTGATCCTTAATATGACCTCAAAATTCAAAACACAAAGAAAGAACCCCCATTAGAATTGAAAACTCTTTTCAGAAATGTAAGTTTTTTTGAAAAAAATGCTGATTTTCAATCAGAAACGGCTTTTTATGAAAAATAAAGAAAAACACATAACTCTCAAAAATCATGTAAAAATGCTCTGCAAATTGGACTGAGACATTTTGAGAATATAATGAATTAGCAAAAGAAATTTAAGAACCAAAATCCAAGCGGTTTAAAAGATATGATCAAATCTTTAAACCAACTAAGTTTTTAGCCTTCAAACCAATTTACTTATGGGTTGGACTTAAAACCAAAGTGATAATTCTACAAAAGAATTTGATTAGATCCAATATGCTGCTGTAAAAAATCAGAGATAAGAAATAAAAGCAAATGGAGCTGAAAATTTGATTCAAGCCCCACGGTGGGCGCCAAAAATGTACACTTGATTTGTGTCACTCTCTAAACCCTTCTATCCAAATGATTCCATGAGTTTGGAATGTTTGAATGCTGGCTTAGAGCTCCCTATCCATGGAGTGCAAGAGAGTATATTTCAAGAATAAAAAAATTCTCAGATGAGCCTTAGAGATACTCTTCTTGCTAGTAAACCATGCAATGAGAGGTTCCAAAGACAAGATACAAGAATGCAAATGTCTCAAGGAGTTCCTCAAGAATGCAATGCAACTAAAGATTAAATTAGAATGAATATGAAAAATGCAGCTATTCTAAGCATGGATGAGAGTGTTACAATCCAAATATTAATCTATGTGAGATAGATTATTGCAAAATAGAAACTAAACTAACATGCAACATGAATCTAAGCTAAAATGCTATGGTATGAGAGAATGTAGACAAGAAATAGAAGTTCTCCACAAAGCTCCAAAGAAATCTGTTAAAAAACCTGCAGCATAACAATATTCAAAATAAGGATGGATTGAGGGGGAAATCTCTCTCCCTTTTAAAGATGTATGGATGGTGGAGATCAAGATGAAGATGGTGGATGATCAACGGTTGAATTTGAAAATAGGAGTGATCCATGTGCACACACAAGTCAACCAATAGAATATAAGTTGACTTGTCATATAAGAAAAAAGTCTCACAAGCCTTTTATTTTATTTGTAAAATAGAAAAAGGACTTTATGTGTGCATTTTAAGTGGGTTAGAAGAATGGGGTCTTTTATTTAATTAAAAGGGGACATGTTCTTTTAATCAAATAATGAACTTAGGATAGCATAGTCAAACTATAGGTTATAATCAAATAAATTGATTATTAGCAATTTGGTCTAGGTAAATGATTAAATTAATTTAGCCAAAATGCTGAGAAGGGGGTTAATAGTCTAGATGACCATTTTTAGGTGATTACAGGTGTCACCAATAATGACATATCTAGTGGCTTGGTATATAAATTCTTGGCATTCATTCTTGGATAAGTTAGGAGGTAGGATTTGGGAATGTAGGTAATCATAAATGTATTGATACTAGGAGGAATTGGGACCAACAAGTTTGCCCACAAATTTAGATTGAGAGAGTTTAAATGCTAGGATCAAAAGTTGCTTGACAAGGAACTTATAATGCTCCACATTTTGAAGCGTATCAATCATAGAAGTGATGGTAACCATAGTGTCAACTTGCTTGTTGTGTATTCTTGGTAGCTGATGAAAAGAGATAGTAACAAATTTAGATCTAAGAAATTCTATCATATGCTTGTAAGGCATTAACTTATCATCTTTGGTTTTGTAGACATCATTGACTTGCTAGATGACTAACTAGGAATCATCAAAAACATCCAAATGTTGTATCTTCCATTGGATAGCTAGCTTTAGTCCTATGATCATTGCCTTTTATTCTGCTATGTTGTTTGTATAATTAAATGCTATCTAGAATGACTTTGGGATGTGTCCCCTTATGGAGTGATAAACATAATGCCATCTCCTAAACCATTTCTTGTATGTGATCCATCAAAGTAAAGCTTCCCTTCATTAGCTATATCCATGTTAAATATGGCTTCATCTTGGAATTCTATCAACATGGAATGATCATCTATCATAGGTTCTTTTGCTAACTAATATACTATTACTTGCCCTTTGATTGCCTTTCTATCTACATATTTGATGTCAAATTCACTAAGAACCATAACCCATTTGGCCAAGCACCCTATGAGAGTAGCCTTGCTAAGGAGATACTTTAATGGATTAATCTTACCAACAAGAATTATTTTCTGATGGAGCATGTAATGTCTAAGATTTTGGGTTGCAAAGATGATGACAAGGCATGCTCATTCAATGAGTGAATAATTGAGTTCATATCCCACAAGTTTTCTACTAATGTAGTAAATGGCTCACTCTCTTCCTTCTTCATTTTGTTCTAGGAGAGCTCCTAATGCTATTTTTGTAGTAGATATGTATAGAATAAATGGTTTTCCTAGAATAGGATCCATTAAACTAGTGGATGCAAAAGATAGTCTTTGAGCTATTGAAAATACTCATCACACTAGTTGTTCCATTGAAAAGATACTCCTATATGTAATAGGTGTTGAATGGAGTGGCATTTTTTTTCTAGCTACACAATAAATCTATGGATAGACTATAATCTCCCTTGTAGACTTCTTAGCATCTTCATATTTCATGGAGGAGGTATTTTGAGTTTTTCTTTTACTTTCTCAATATCCACTTCGATGCCTCATTGAGAACCAATATATCCTAGGAGCTTTCCAAAAAAAACTTTGAATACACACTTTTTTGGATTTAAATGGAGCTTATAGCTTTCCATTATGTTGAATATTTGATCTAGGATGCCCAAATGATCATTTCTTCTAGGGGATTTGCAAAGTAAGTCATCTACATAATCTTCCATATGGACATGAATGAAATAATGAAAGATGGTAGTCATTGCTCTTTGATATGTCAAGCCCCAACATTTTTAAGGCCAAAAGGCATGACATTCTAGTAGTATGTTCCCCAAGGGAATGTGAAAGTTGTTTTGTGTTGATCCTTAAGAGATATTCTTATATGATTGTAACAAAATAATCCATCCATTAGTGATAGAATCTCATATCCAATTGTCATGTCTATGATGATGTCTATATTTGGTAATGGAAATTCATCTTTAGGACATACCTTAAGATCATGAAAGTTTTTGCATATTTGGATACCCCCATAGTATTTGCTTACTAGAACTAGATTAGATATCCACTCTGTATAGTCAATGGTCTTATAAAGCTAGCATCCAAAATTTTCTTCAATTCAGCTTTGACAAGGAGAGCAACTTGAGGGTGCATCTTTCATAATTTTTTCTTTACTAGTTTCACTCTTGGTTTTAATGGCAAGTGATGGAGGACTAGCTCAAGATCTAATCCAAGCATGTCTGCATAAGACTAGATGAAGTTGATTTGCCACTCTAAAAAGAATCTAACAAATTCATCTCTTTTCTTTGGGGATAATGAGGCTACAAACTATATAATCTTAGGGTTGTTAGGTGTTCCCAGAATTATCTCTTCTATCATTTCAACAAGTAATGTTGATCTTTACTTCAATAGGGGTATGTCCAATCTTCCATCCTAAGGCACCTTAGAGGGATTTTCACCCTTGGATACATCCTTTATTTTTACTTTTTCATGGTCTAATGGTGGGTTTTGGTTTTCACCAAGAGACCTACTTTTGTCTTTTTTTGCTATTTTTCCAATTTTGTACCTGGAAGATGGATTTGACTCCCTAAAGTATGCCATAATGTTTAGGTCAATTGAAAATCTTGACTTCTAATCTCTTTATGGTAGGTCTTCATAGAGCTCAAAAAATTCTATAATGGCATCGTCATTTTTGAACTGATCAAATGTTGGTGGTCCTTGTTGGTCCCAATCAATAAGTTTAGGGTAGACTAGGTAAATGCCATCATTAGTATTAAAATAAATTTTGGTTGAAGGAAATGATACAAGTGTCATTACCAAAGAGGTCATAAGTGCCATGTTAACAGGTAGGAGGGATTGGGTCCCAATGTATTTCATCATAAGATTCTAGATGCAATGAGGGGCTAGTAGAATTGCTAGTGATGTGCTTATCCTGTATGGGTAGTTCATTAAGATCAAAGATGTGGTCAAGGCCAAAGGAGGTATCAAGGTCATCAATGTTGGATATAGGTTCTATGGGTTTAGGTTGGATGTTCTTAGATTCCCTTCCATTAGTTGAAGCATTCATATTCTTAGATAAGGATGACTCAATATTAGGGAGACCCAAAAATAATGGTTTGAATCCAAGTCCCAGGCTACGAGGTCATCCTTCTGCATTAATAGGTTGAATAATACCTTATTTTTGAGGTGCCAAGCCACTACATCTATCATATCCCTTTTTCTTCATGGTGGTGAATATAGGTTCATATGTATCTAAGGGTATAGGAATACGTCCATGTTTTGCTTTAGCCTTTTCAATCCATGTAGATGTATTTTCATAAACCACTAGTGAAAGTCATGGAAGATTTCTTTTGGAATGTTAAGTTAGGCTTTATCTAAATAAGCTAAAATTTTCCATATGACCTGGGAGAAAGAGGGAGCTTCCTAATGTGAAAGGCATGTGATATGAAATACTCACCACAACCTTGGTCTTCAATTTTGAGCTTTCCTTTGAATGCAAATGTGAGTTTGGAAGGATCAACATATTTGGATGACTTAAGTGGATTTTCTACGTGGTTTTTCAAGACTTGGTATATAGTAGTTCATCTAAGGCTAGCACAGAATTGGAATGTGTCTGGATCACCAGGGATGGTAACCTCTACATTTTTCTAGGAAAATTTTAAGCATTGGTGGTATGTAGAGGGCACTACTTTCATAGCATGGATCTAAGGGCATCCTAGTATCATTTTGCAATTCATTTGATATCTAGAACTTGGAATAATGTATTCTCAGGTAGTTGGACCAACTTGAATGGGCAATATGATGGTGCCCTTGGAGAAGCATTCTGTCATGCCCAAACTACGAGGGCAAGAACACAATTTTTTTGAATTAATAATTAGAATGCTCTAAGTTTGAAATGTTTGATAAAAGTTCAAGTAAAGGTTCTCTACATTACGTCTTAAGTTTATAAACTCTTGCGGAGGAAATACATCGTTAATATGTTGAAACTTTCATTATTAGATTGATAATGATCATAAGTTACGTTATTACATTAACTTCACAATAACATACTAAAGTTATTCAAATAACAATTTAAATAAATTTGGGTTAAAATTAATTGAGATATCTAATCAAGAACTAATTACAAGAAATATCATGTCTACTCATTCATATATATATACTTAAATTAACTTTACTCAAATCTCAATTTTGTTTTAACCCATAATGCTATTTAAGAATTAACATTTCAAAGGATATTAACAATATAAATTACACTTAAATTCTAACTAGATGATAAAGAAAAACAATTCAACATTTTCTATTTGTCTAACATATACTAACGTAATAAAACAAGATAATAGCTTGCAACAAGTTTACTAAACTAAATACATTTTAAAAAAATTTAAGAATCATTCTAAGATAATGATGACATTAACACTATAACGAATATTGAACAAATCAAAATCTAAACTAAAATTCATTAGTAAAACCTTACTACTTAAACTAAACTACTAAATATATTTTTAAAAAAATTAAAACAATAACAACTAAACAAACGTAATTAATAACTAATTTTTTTTACAAAAACTTTAAAATATCAAAATGAACTAACCTAAAAATGTAACTATCATTCTAACTCAAAAAAAACTAACATCCTATTTTAATAACATTACTATACTCACATCTTTAATATAATGCTAATATTAAATAAACTTTAAACTAATTTAATTCATATAAAAGAAAACTATTTAAAACAACTATCTCTAAGAAATTCTTAACAAAACAAATAAAATCTAAACTAAAAAACATATCATTTAACAAAACTAAACTAAACTTAATCAAGACAACCACGTAACCTAACCTACCCCACCCCCATTCCACATCACACCCAACTTGCAACACGTGACCCAAAAATTGGAGCGCCCACCCAACTGACCAAAGGAGGAAACACAAAGTTATTTTAAACATAACAAAGTTACTTTTCACTAAAATTGTGTACCCTCAAACCTGGCGCCATCCAAAACGTTGAATGCTCTGACTACATGCACTCAACGCTTCCAAGCACTTACCAAGGCACTTTGCCCCAATAATCATGTGCAGACCCAAACAGGAAGGTGGCACCCAAGGACGAGAGGAAAAAAATCAACGCATTAATACTCAGTTTAACCACAGACCAATAAAACTCCAGCGCTTCCCAAAAAAAATGTTAACCCAAAAACATGCGCTAACACAAAAGGCAAGGGTGACGCCCATGGAAAAAGCAATTTTGCTTTTGAACTCCAACAAATTTAAAACACTTTTAAAAAAAAGCCAAGGTCAGCGAAATTAATGGAGGGACAGGGGGTGACGTTATCTTTTATGATGACAATAAGACTTTGCAAAATAAAACATTTTTAAACCTCCCTTTTTAACTAACATCGAAGGGAGAAAGATAAGCAATAAAGACAATAAAGTTTTATAGGTAGATCTAGGATATTTAGAATATTAGATATAGGTATTATGTTTTATTTCAAAAAATGAATAGAAAAGAATAATTAAGGGAATATTCTCTGTTGTCCCTTTTCAAATTAAAATGGTCTCCCATACAAATTCCAGTGAGCAATTTTGCTCTTGGAAGTGTTTTTTTTTTTGACATTCTCTAAATGTAGATTTTAAAGCCATGCAAGAATAAATATAATTCTCTTTTTTTTTTGTCTAGATTTTTGTATAAGATCAAAACATGGACACAATAGTTTGAGGCATAATCGTACCATATTTAATGTGATTTCCTATACAACTTGAATTTGTAATATATTAACCATAGACAATATTTTCTTCCCTGAACATAATTATCATTTTGAACATATAAGCAGCATATAAAGAACTTGAAAATTTGCTCAATTAAACTGAATCTACATCCATGATATAATTTTTGTTTTCAACATAAGGGAAAACTTGAAATTTTACCAAATTGAACATCATCAATTTCATCCTATTTTGATGTGCATCCATTCAAAATAAATTTTACAATTAAATCACATGACAAGCAATTATACTCAACACCAATTTTATTGGCCAACCTGATTCAAAGGCTCAGCCAGGAAAGAATCAGGAAGAAAACTCGGCTTCGTTGCCAATCCAACAAAGTTTTGAGATACAATTTACATAGGATTCAATCCTGAATTACAACACTTAAATGAAATTTCCTTCATGACCCTCAACAAGGGTTCCATATCCAATTCTGCAACACATTTCTAGAATCATGGAGGGAACAAAATCTTATCGGGTGACAACCAAGCATAACCAAAAGAAAATCAACATACAAACTCATACATGGTTTACACAATAGGATTCACAATGAATCAAAACTAGGGAAAGGTGGATTCTTCCAACCAGGAGAAGTCAAGCACAACACCAACAGATGCCCAATCGGGGCTATAAACCAAGAACTTTCGTTCTTCCATTTCAACATACCATAATCATACAAGGTTTGTGCTGACAGGTAGGGGCCCATAACACCCTACCCTTTCTCCCTCTTCTCATCCTAAGAAGAGACTCTACATTGGTTGGAGTCCGACTAAACAAACCTTTCCCAAAATTGGTCACTTCTGCCCTCTCCAAGGGTGAGTAATACCAAAACACCCATGCAAGAAAATCTCAAAATTGCAAACATAAACATGAAAGGAAATCACCCAAAAGAATAACATGGTTTTCAAATCTTCCCAACATATCCATAAACATAAAACCATTTAAACAACAACAAGGTAGCATAAGCATGAATACAAGAATAAAATCTGAACAAGGGACATGAGAATTCCAACCTTCACAAAGAGGTAATGGCAAAGAATAAGTTTGAGTAGAGTTTCCTTCTCCTTTCTTCAATCTTCAAGAACTCCTCTCTAAATGTAGAGATTGGGTAACAAAAAAAACTAGACCAATAAAGGCCTCTAAATAAGCCTCCAACTCAACCACCCAAAAGGATCAATAACTACACCCACCCACCTACAAACCTAGAAGCTCCTAACTCAACCCCACACCATGGTTAAACCCTAGAAAGAGGTGAGGTAAGGAAACTCATGGTGACCAATTGCAATTTTCGCACAAAGGTAAAATGTGACTTTATGAGTGATCTCCAAAGTCAACAAAAGGGGCTTAGGGGTTGGAAAGACCCCCAACCCATACCCATACCCCTTGGGTATAATTATTTCATGTTTTAAAGCCTTAGGAATAGGTTTAGAGCCATACAAATGCTAGGAAAATAATTAGGACCAACTAACAACTCTAAAATGAAAATTAAGCACTAATCCGAATTAGGGATGACTAAACTCGATTAAGAACCCAATCAGCAAACTGACACTAACTTAAACCAACTTGGGTCCAAAGGTTGCACAACTAACCTTAATCAACATATTGAAGAGCATAACAAAATTACGAGTGTCAAGCGACACTAAAAGAACATAATTACAAGACATTCACATTTACAGAACACGAAAAGATACATTCATACATTTCACAATTAATTTAGTTATGAACAACAAGGTTTCCACAAATGGCACATAGGGATCAGTTATGTTCCTCCGTTGGTTTCCTCAGCTAAAAATATCTGCACACTCATTGCACATATCAGTAGTCCTGCAAATCACATGTACATAAATGTATACGTATCAAAAATTCTCATAAATTAAAACATACATCAATAAGGGTTTCTTCATCCTTCTTACTTCTTAATCATTTAAAATCTCTTAAATCAAAGTCTCAATCCTACATTTACTGATTTCATCAACATACATATACATGGAACATTAAATGACAATCATCAAATATATCTAAAAGTAACATCACATAACATGAAATCATATAGTATGTTCGAAGTATCAGATAATATCTCGACATCTCGAGTCATGAGTATCAAAATGATAAAGTAACAACTAAGGCTACGAAAGGTCGGGGCGAGGCCTCACACATTCGCTATCACCATATTCCTTTATTGTGATTCTACCATAGGGATCCACATCATATTTAGAGTAACCAAAACTTTTGACAACTTTAAGGGTATAGATGTTTAGTCCTACTCTACTATCTAACAAGATGTGGTTGACCTTGGCATTATGGATAAATACTTTGAGGTGAAGGGGGTCATTTTGGTTGGGTTTTTCCTTAGGAATATCCTTAGGGGAAAAGGTTAAATGCTTTGGTGTAGATAGGTTTCTAACCATGTCCTGAAACTAGAAAACATCAATATTATCTGGGACTACTAACTCTTTAAGGTCTTGATCCAAGATCTTTTGATGTTTGGCGGACACACGCAGTAGGTCCAAGATGGATTTTTACGTAGGGGTCTTGCCAAGATGGTCAACAAGGCTATAATAAGATGAATTAGGAGCATTAGGTCTACTAGGGGGTGCAAGTCTAGTAGAGGCATTAGGTCTATAAGGAGTTCCATGTAGGGTGATCTTGGTATGATGCATAGTGATAGCACAATGAGGGTCCTCAGCTTTTGAGGTGAATCTGGATATGTGGGAGCTAGACTCATTAAATAAATTAATGGTGTAGTCATATCTAGTGCATGTGTAATTTGAGTTTTAACTAGAGGCCTTTTCTTTGTCATGATTATCTAAAAGATATTTAAAGATGGTAGGATCAACATTAGATGCTAGTAAGGAAGGATCAACATTAATTATACCATCATTTATGAGGTCTTGTATTTCATTTTTTAGCTAAAACCATGATGAGGTCTTGTGACCTTTGGCAAGATGGTAATCATAGAAAAAAATTCATCCCACCAAGAAGCTTTAGTTAATGGTTCATCTTTGATTGGGAGTAACTACAGGAATTTATTACTAAGTAATTATTGTAGTGTAGTCTCAAGAGGTATCCCTAAGGGTGTGAATTTCCTATCTTTGGTTCTAGGATGTCTTCAAGGTCTATCTTGCATGGAAGTCTGAGTTTTCTATTGTTAAGGTGTTTTTTGATTGGGAGTTTGTGAATGGGCAGGGTTTGCACCTTTTAGAGTTAGTTGCGGTTGTGCTACGTTGATTGTCTATGCATCCACAATGCCATCATTATTACATTCTTTTTTTTAAAGAAATTTTTACCTTTTCATTAGATGAGTTGGTTTTGGTGTTTTCCTTGTTGGTTTGAGGATGACCTTACAGATGAGAGCATCTTCAATACAAACCCCTTTTTGCATTAGCTTGGAAATGGTTCTTGGACTTTAGATCTTTAGTTCATACATTAAGTTGTAATCAATTTTCAATGCATAGATTAACTTATTATTATTCAAGAATGTTTAGTGAACATTGACTAACTAAATTTCTCTAGTGTAATAAGAACATAATAAATGGTTCTCCCATCTTTTATTTAGTTGAGCAAAAATCAGAAAGTGTCACCTCATTTGTAATTTTGATGGAAAAGTAGTAGATGAACATGACTACTAATTTAGACCAAGATTTGATATTAACAAGAAGTTTGGAGTACCATTCAAGTGTCGGCCCTCCTAGAGATTGGGGGAATAGCCTTATGAGGTAGGTGGGATCATCACTAAGTTTGGTACAAGAGGTACAAAATTCTTGGATGTGATCAATAGGGTTTCCTTTTCCTCGATATTTTTTAAATCTAGGTGCCTTAAATTTTTTTGGGAAAGGAGGTATATATAGTCTTTTATCAAATAAATTAGGTTATAAGTCCCTTTTTTTTTATTTAGAGCCTATTTCTTCTAGACTCCCAATGCCTTGACTTGTTTGGAAAGTTTTTTGGATTGTTATAGTAACTCAACATTAGGGCTTTGCATGATAGTCTTCTCTTCAAGTATTTTCTATCTACGAGTTTATCATTTGCTATGGTGAGAACTTTGTCTACTTGGTTCTAACATATTTGTGTGTGAAGAGTTAGGTAATGTATAACTAGGTGGTGGAGGTATGTTAGTACCTCAAAGACAAAAGGGTTCTTGTTGTGGTACATGTTAAGGTAATTGTTGTGGTACTTGTGGTACTGATTGTGATTGTTGTACCATATGTTGTTGTTGCATCACTTGTGGTTGTTGTTGTGCCATTTGTTTTGGTTGTTGTTGAGATAGCTCTGTTGGTTGCATGTGAGACCTTGTATGTGACTATTGTTGTAGAGGTACCTATTGAGGTTGTCATGGTGTATGTTGTTGTTGTTGTAATAAATGTTGTTGATAGGCAATTTTTTGCTCAAGGCATCTTTGGTATTCCAACTATTGTTTTAGTTTCTCTTGTTGTTTAGCAAAAATGACTCATTGTTGTTGGAATTGTTGTTGATACATTGTATGAAATTCAAGTGGATTTACATTGGATTTCATGTTAGGGATGTTGGATCTTTGCACTACTTGAGGTTGTTGTTGTGGTTGATGTTTCTATTGATATGTTGAATGTGTGTTAAGTGGATTTTGACTTGGTTATGTGCTGGAAATGTTAATTCCTTGTACTATTATAGGTTGTTGTTTTCTTGGACGTTGATTATGCCCTTGAGAGTTGAACATCATGTTTGGGTTGTAGTTTTTTACATTTGTGTGTTAGATGTTTCTCCTTGAGATATCATATTAATTTTGTAATGAGACGTGTTCCTTTTGGGAATGGGTGAAATGTCAATAAGGCTCTTCCTTTGTATGTCAATAGGGGTTGTTGCAATTGATGTTTCACATGGTAAACTCATGGGAGGCTCCATAACACTTGATGTCATAACATTTGGTAAAGTTAGGAACAAGGGTGCACTTTATTGATTTTCCTCCAAAGAAGGTATGTTTGGCATTTGGAGTACAAGTCCCTTTAGAAAAATTCTTTTGTTACATTATGTGATTGAGATCAAGTCTTAAAATCCTTTTGGGATATTTAGGAAGAGTCTCATTGCCATTTATTAATGGAGATTTTTCAAACAAGGGGTTGATGTTGATGTGTTCAAACATACTTTGGAGGATTTCAATGGTTGACTCTTGATGGTATCTTATAGGTATCATCATTGTATTTGAAAAATTCTAATTTTTTTTTCCCTTTTCCAAGTCCAAATTAGTCATGGGTTGTATGTTTTCAATTGTTGTATTTTTTATATGTTTTGATGTAGGCCCCTCCAAGTGTCGATTAAATTTGACAATTTCTTGGGCTGCCAAAAGTTTGAAGTTTTTGTGGAAAGTCTTGGCATGCCAAGCCTTAGCCATTTCTTTATCATTGATTCCATAATATGTCTTGGAATCATCACTTAGGTGTAAAGTACCTTGTATATTTAGATGTTAGAAATAATAGTCCACCAAGATAACTGAGCGGGGGGGAGGAGTGAACCAATTATCCGACAGTTAAAGCATTTATCTTCTTTAAACAAACTTAACCATTCAACCAGAGTAAATAGCAACCATAATAAGATGCACATAGATAGTTACACCTGATATGTTAACTAGGGAAACCCTTGATTAGAGGGAAAACCTCAATGGGAATGATGCCCACAAGATGATGTGCCAATATAAATATTACTTATTAGAGGATGGACCCTATTAGTAGTCTATTACAATATTTAGTGCATAGAGTCCCTATTAGGAGACTTTTGATTCCTATTAGGAGATTCCAACCCTATTAGGAGTTGTAGTACAATGTATGCAAGAAGAGCCCACTGCCTAAACATGCAATTTCAACTACAAGAAGAGCTCACTTCTCAAACATACAATTTACTATTATGTTCTTTCTTCCTTTGTTCTATTAACTAATAATTTTCAAACCTTGTAGACCAAGTCACAAACCTCAGATCCAAATATCAAACCTCAAATCACTCAATAAAACCTCAGTAATGAAGTTTCCTTCACTTCCACTTTGCTCTACTCAACTTCACATTCTACTCTTGTGCTACTTACAAATATC